>CAUOFW020009313.1:0-304417 GCA_963454935.2 Ilex paraguariensis
CATATTTTAATCCTATTATTTAAAAAAAAAATGAGGAGTAAACTGATGATCATGTTAGATGGAATTTAATTATTGTTGCTTATTTGAAGTAACCAAGGAGCATATGTGGCCCATATTTTTTCAAATAAGTTTTCATCATGTGTCTTTCATTTGTCACTATATCCTAAACTCAGATTTCATATAATCATTCACAAATAATTACAGAAATGAGGGACAAACTCAAGCAATAATAGATCAAAGGATAACTCAAGTGGTAATATATACATGTAAAAAAATTTAGACGTCTTGAGTTCAAATCTTGACAACACTTTGAAGCCAAGCCATGAAAAATTTATTTCTCCATACTAGTATAATCCAGACATAAATGATCGGTCTTTGACCAAACATCAAGTTAATCTGGACAAACCTACCGTTAAAACAAAAAAAAAAAAAACAGATGAAGCTGGACACGAGAAGAACGCCAAGCTAAATCCAAAAACAAAAAGTAGTCTCACGGTAACAAGAGCAGTAAAAGAGACTTCACTGGCTCATTGGCTGAGTTTCAATGGCAAAAGGAACAAAAGCTTGGAGCCCAGGAAAACCGAGACTAAGCTGTAAGAAAACTGAAAGAAGTACACCCCAGCAACCAATCAAGGAAAAAGAAAATGCGAGAACTCATAAATGGTGGTGGAACTGGTGGAAGAGATGCAGAACAAGGTTCAAGGACCAGAAACTGAGCACAAGTCAACACTGGACAGAGATTGCTTCCCTGACCTAAAGCATAAGCCAGATTATCTAACAATTGAGATGACCAAAAGCCTAAAAATGAAATATTAATCAAGAAAAAAAAACCATCCATTTTTGTTCAAATAAGAACTTCCTTTTGTAAGAAAGATATAACAAGTTTGGATGATATTGGATGTGTTCGTCAACACTACCAATGATGTCAAGCTACAACCTCGCTTCACAGCAAACAAAAAATGTTCAGAACAAAATTTGGTTCAAACTTTGACCTACTAAAATTGTTGTCTTGGAAAATTTCTTCTGCTCTGCATCAAAACCTGTAGAAAATCAAAACAGAGATTACTTGAGCTTGAAGCACAGAAAGACACCAATCATTAAAACGCAAGCAAAGACCTCCATAGCTGATAGTGTTGAGCTAAATGAGAAATTGAATCGAGTAAACCTGATTTATGAAGGAAAGTTAATCGAGCTCATCACCTGATGATTCCTAATCTATCAAAAGCAGCGAACTAGGAAGCCTGAACCAATCTCTGTATATAAGCTAGTATGTGGTCATGAAGTTTATAAAGTGATAAACTCGTCTAGCAAAGCCTGCATTCAAAAATTACTACCAAAAAGTTAGTACCAATTTGTTCTGAATATAAAGAAACGCTCATCGTTAAGTAGGGACAGACCATTTGACAGCATCAACTTTACTGGAACATTCTTGAGTAAGCCTTTTTCTCCTGATCACGTCTATCAGCAATCTGCAGATGATTGTAACTATTAATCACATACACAGAGAGTTTGGAAAAAAAGTCTACATGTGCAATCAAAGAATCATATAAAGAAAAGTCACTAGCCTTCTTCTTTGCTGCAGCGAGCTCTTTCTTTATGCCACCTGAATGACAAAAAGCATAAAACAACACCGTCAGCAGTCAGAACTTAATGGTAAAAACAAAAAGAGATTTTCAAAAAGGAGGAATGCCAATACGGCCTTCCATTAGTTCCCTTAAACCACACTTTTTCTCTTGTTATATCTTGCAGTTATGACAGAAATATCAAAAATATATGGAGCCTACCATCATTTGGTTCCAATACTAATGCTTTCTTGAAACTTTCAACTGAAGCATCTATATCATTAAGTGCCATATATGCCTGAAGAATTAACAGGAAATCAATTACCATACATCACAAAAGCTTCACAATAAAGTTTAAGAAGTTGGGTTGTTCACATCAAAACGAAACAGATACTGTGTAAACAGGACATCTCTTGTAAGTACGAGGTGGAAGTGGAGTTATTATAGAAAAGTTATACTATCAAACTAAATTCACCACGCCAGATAAGCTTTTGGGGAGTCATTGTACAAATTGATCATAATATTAAAGCTCAGGATAAGGTAGAAAAAGAATAATGAAACTAAGGCATGGTACTACAGTAATAATGAAGCTCGGCATATGGTGGGGATATTTTGGGTTTATCTCTCGATTACCACCAAAAATAAGAGAAAGTTTGAGTTGGATGAGTGAAATCTCTGCATTTCTCAGATT
Organism: Ilex paraguariensis; assembly: GCA_963454935.2. Taxonomy (NCBI): domain Eukaryota; kingdom Viridiplantae; phylum Streptophyta; class Magnoliopsida; order Aquifoliales; family Aquifoliaceae; genus Ilex; species Ilex paraguariensis. The sequence continues at coordinate 2,254 of CAUOFW020009313.1, forward strand.
TGGTCTCAGGGTTGGTGCCACAATGGTTGAGTAACCCATCAATAATTTAATGTTGGATACTGAAACCTGGGTGAGATTCAACGTGGGAAAGTAGAATGAAAGAAAAGCTAAATATCTTCATATAATGGTACTAATCGAGTGTTTAACCTGACACTTACTACACAGCAGTGCAAGATCGACACTTGCTACAAAGCAGTGCAGTACGAATGTCATTTCAATGCTCTGATCAAAATTAACAAAAAATTGAACGAGTTCACAAGATTAAGATAAAGAACTTGGTCTGAAAATGAAAGAAAAGAAATTAAAAAACAATGACCAAGAACGGCATAGAAGTGAATCCCTACAACTTTCAGGAGATATAACTTAGAAATTTACTACACATATTGAGAAAGGTAGTGCTGTTTTCATAAACATGAGAATCCCCAACCTCCTTCATAACACCATCACATACTGCAGGTTAATCAACTAGATAATAATAGCAAAGTTATGAGCCAAATCCTCATACTAATTTTGGCCGTACTTTGAATCTTACAATGTTTTTTCTTGGAACAATACACGATGTATCAAGTATTAACATTGTCGAGGAGGTTACTGTAAGTGAGATAGCCATGGCAGAAGTGTGATGAACCTCTTTTAACAAGTATGATTGAAATGTACTTTGAAAAACCATTAAGAAAGTAAAACTCACCATTCAAATCAGGCACTAAATTAGATAATCTACACAATACAGCAGTCCACTAGATGAAAAGTACACAATTGCTCCTATATAAGAACCAACCTGGCCTTGACGAAAGAAAGCTTTTGCATTATCTTCTAGATCACGAATAGCGAAGTCTGAGTCCAGCAATGCTCCTTTTAAATCCCCCAACTTCAGTTTGCAGGCCTAAAGAGTCATGTCACACATCAGTTGACAGAAAAGAGAGCTTTTTTCTGAACATGTCAGATGACGAGGAAAGATGCCTGACAAAAAACAGCGGACATGTCCATTACGAAGCAACTGAAGCTTTGAAGACGTGCCAGCCTAGAATTTGTGAAAGCATTTTGACTTATGGTGTTGTTCCAGAAATATGCTAATCCTAGATCTCCTTAAAGACACAAAAACTCGGAGTGAACGTAAGGGGAGAAAAATCAAAATAGAGAAAATGTTTAAATATGTACATGTACTCGAGGAATGTTTAGACAATTAAGCATATTAGTAGATTGCACTCTAATCATCACCCTTTTCCTATGTTATCCTACAATTCTCAATCTATAGATCAACTACTCGATAAGCCATTAACATACTACCAAACCATGGGTTAAAAGCAAACACAATTAAAAACATAATCAAGAATTCCAAAAACTAATATGCCACCAACTTTTGACTTCTCAAAGATAACAATTAAGAAAACTTACAGAACTATTTGTAAATATCTGAGACTTTGTCTTCCTCAAAGATTGACTTTTCTCTGCACAAGGGCATGGATAATGACATTAGAGGGATTGCTGTAGGACATTTGCCAACACTAGTTCTACTAATGGTGATTCATGGGCATATAAAATGGTGGACCTTCATCAATGTCTTCGTTCTCCCAGCATATATCCAAGTAGAGCAGAGCCTTTCGATATTTTCTGAGGGCCATTCTATACTCTTGCTTCTGCATGTGAAACCAGCAAGGAATCCAGTAATCAAACAAAAAACCATTGAAAGCAAAGGAACAGCCAAAGTCTAATTTCCTGTAAAACCTAAAAGACTAGGACAATCATCATCTATTGGATAAAATAAATTTACTTGAAAAGGCGATATAGAATAATTCTCTGGATTTTTCAATTTCTTATCAGAAAAACGATATGCATCAAAGAAAATGCTGGACTTTAGATGATCATAACATGAATTGGAACCATGAGACAGACAGAACCAAACATATATACAACAACTACCTTGTATTGTTCATTTCCAAAAGCTTTGATAGAGTCCACAGCATTCATCCACCAAGAAATTTCATCCGGTTTCACGTTAAGGTCAGCTGGCCAATCAGGAAAAGTGTCACCATCATTGAAGAAGTTAGATATCCCATCATCTGCACCCTCAGGAATTTCTCCACAATCCTCTATTATAATATCAAGAGTGGGCAAATCATTGTCTCCTGTAGGAACATGCTCTATTGAACGAACCACCCCCATTCCTTTAATTACCTTGCCAAATACAACATGCTTTCCATCCAGATGCGGAGTTCGGGTTGTGGTGATAAAAAACTGAGAACCATTGGTATTTGGACCAGAATTAGCCATCGATAACATTCCCTTTCTTTCATGTTTCAACTCAAAATTTTCATCTTCAAATTTCAAGCCATAAATAGATTCTCCACCAGTGCCATTCCTAGCAGATACATCACCACCTTGTATCATAAAGCCTTTGATAATGCGATGAAAACAGGAGCCCTGCAATTAGTACTCATCTATGATTAGCAAAAAAGAGAAAGAAGATCCCAAGACAGGTCTTCACGACCATGATGACAATATGAATGCCCTAAGGAACCCTCATAAATACAATTCACATTCCACATTCTTTCTGCACAATTGTAGAATTTATCTCTCTTTTTTGGTTAAATAGATTTCATGTCACTTTCCGCAAATAGATTTCATGTCACATTGATATGATGAGTTGGCTATATCATGAAAAAGAAATTGACGGGTTCCAGTATAGATGAAATTGACCTGTACTCAACTGTACAAAACAATAGACTGCTGATGGTAGTGATAACATAAGATTTTGTAAGATCACAACTCATGAACTTACGGAGATAATAGTCGCTTTTCTAGAAATATTCACCACTTTTTGATATGCATTAGCCTATGAAGAGACCTACTTCACTTATGTCCAATGTTATTATATTCAAGATCCTAATCACAACATGGGTTCCATGGCATATAAAACAAGATGAATCTGCCAAGTATCAATTTATCCATATTGAAAAAATCAGCAGCAAGTTATCCATGAGAGACTCAAATATGGCTCCAATCGCAAGCCAATTTTAATCACCAAGAACGCTCTGGAGTGCAATCTTTCTGAGTAATCAAGTAACCAGTTAATTACATGGTTAAAAGTTGTAACATTAGTCAAACTTACAGTGACTGCTGCCTAACTATGTCAAATTAAATGTAAATATTCCTGAAAAAGCTCAAATACAAAAGGGGAAAAAAACAAAACAAAAAAAGAACACCAGTGAAGACATATAACAAAATACAAAAAACAAATTCAACTACATATGTGGAGTTTTAACCAATAAATCGCACGAATGCTAACTATGTCATTTGGAAAGCGAATATTTTTCCGCATTTAGAAAAACATGGTGAGAGGCAGAATCATCTGAGACATCATATAGGAAGCTTGCAAAATAAAACTGGAAATCATGATGCTCATAGTTTTCTTTAATCCTTAAAATTTATAAAACCCATCAAAAAATCAAGAAACTGTAAATTTTTAAAAACTCGAAGTTCTGAGCCATGGATTTGCTTCATAAATCATAAATAGACTATACACCTAACCTAATAGTTGTTACTTTTTTGTATCTAAAAGTTATTACCGACAAATCAAGCATGAGATCCTATTCAAACGTATCATTTTTACGTTTCGGCATCAACCTAGGACATGTATATACATTGGAATACAAAGTAGCAAAGATAAACATCAACAAACACATACATTAGCACAAACACATACGAATGTAAAAGTTATGCATAAACAAGTAGATATATATATATATATAGAGAGAGAGAGAGGGGAGGGGGGGAGGACCTTAAAATGGAGGGGAACACCGGTGTTGGGACCAATGCCCTTCTCTCCGGTACAGAGAGCCCTGAAGTTTTCGGCGGTTATTGGGACAACATCTTTGTAAAGCTCTATAACGATCCTCCCTTCCAGCTCTCCTCCAATGCTTATGTCGAAGTAGCACCTTAGGTTCACCATTCTCTCTCTCTCTCTCTCTCTCTCCACTCCTGCCTCTCCTTTCTTCACCACGAACACAAACAGACAACACGAGAGCAGAGAGACAAAACCAACAAAACCCTAAACCCCGGTATTTAAAGTTGAACAGAGGAGTGGTGGTCGTGTGGAGGATACAAAAAGAGTTGTTATGGGTGATGCTAGGATACGCAGTGAACAGAAGTGCGCTTCGTCGTTATTGTGAGGAGTTGATTCAGTGATGCGAAGGCGTTCGTGTTCTACAAGTGGTATGCACCATCAGATTAAGTTGGGGACACAGATAAGCGCTGATTTTGTGGTAGAGGACAAGACACCCTGTTTGAGTTTTTGTGAGGTGAGAACCCACCCTGTTTGATGGGGGACAGGACGTGACGGAAGTGACAATTGTCCGTTGATTTAGGGAATAGAACAGGATTAGGTCTCGTGTCGGCACATAAAACAGCCACTTCTAAGAAAGTCTACGGTACAGAAATCACACCGTCGATTATCATTTTTTATTATAAAAGGGTTAATTTCATTTTGTACCTTAAAAGATTGTTCAAATCTCAATTTGTACCCTCAAAGATAAAAAATTTTAATTTATACCCTCAAAGATAGAAATTTTTATCAATGTGCATTCCCAAAGATAAAAAATCTCAATTTGCACTCTCAAAGATAGAAATTTGTATCAATGTGCACCTAAAATTAAATTGATAAATTATAGTTAGATTCACTCATGTTTGTCACTTAATCATTTGAACTCCTTCACATTTAGAATATTCCTCTTATATCTCACGACGTTTGTGCATGTGTAACACATAACCACTTTTCATTGATATCTGTTAATATAATCGTTAAAAAATATGATTTTATCCTAATAAAAAATTATAATTTCATATTACCTTTTATTTTGTGGATTCGATATACTCTAAAGTTGCAAATCAAGCTTATCATTTGAATGTCTAATAAAATGTAGATATTTATATCAAAGGTAATATGAAAAATTTTATATAAATATTTATATTTTATTAGACATTCAAATGGTAAACTAGATTTTGAATTTTAGAATATATTGAACCCATAAAATAAATGGTAATATGAAATTATAATTTTTTATTAGGATAAAATTATATTTTTTAACGATTATATTAATAGATATTAATGAAAATGGGTTACGTGTTATACGTGCACAAATGTCATAAGATGTAGGAGTAATATTCTAAATGTGAAGATGTCTAAATGATTAAGTGACAAGTATGAGGGGATCTAGGTATAATTTATCAATTTAGTTTTAGGTGCACATTGATACAAATTTCTATCTTTGAGGGTGTAAATTGAGATTTTTTATCTTTAGGGTGCACATTGATATAAATTTCTATATTTGAGGGTGTAAATTGAGATTTTTGATCTTTGGGGGTGCATATTTATACAAATTTCTATCTTTGAGGGTGTAAATTAAAATTTTTAATTTTTGAGGATACAAATTGAAATTCGAACAATCTTTCGAAATACAAAATAAGATTAACCCATTATAAAATTATAACTCACAAGTAAATTATGAACTACTCGTATCGATTTTAACTTTTTATTATTACTAATAACTTTAAAAATTATAATTTAATATTAAAAAATTATAATTTTTGATATAATACTATTGACAATACCATAATATTTCCCCTCGTCTCAATTCTCTATTTTATTTTCCTTTGGTTTCTATTTGTAAGCCAATAACATTAAATAGGAGCATAAAGATGTCCTTTATCGTAAATTCATTTTTTTGGATATGATAGGTGAAGAGTTAGACAGATAAATGTTTTATTGTTTGATTTATGGACAAAAACAGAGGAAAAGAACCAACATATAAATTAAATTTATTAGTTTGATCTGGTATATAAATTTAATTTATCATTTTTATTTGAGTACGATGTAAAAAAAATTATATAATTTATAATTTTATTTACAAAAAATTAACAAATGTAATAATTAATAGATCACACATATTAACCACCTGTTAGATAAAGAAATATTTTAAAATTAAATTCCTCGTGCTAAATAGTATTTTAAAGACAAGATAATAAAAGACATGCAAGTAAGAAGGGTATAAATATAAATTAAAATTATTACAATATATATATATATATATATATATATATATATATATATATATATATATATATATTTCATTTTTGTTTTTTGGGTAAGTAAGATAATTATTACAATATAGCAGTCAACTTCTCATGCCAAAAATGGTGAGATTTTCTACCCAATTTTCCTTTTCATTCCATTTTCTTCTCGACCCAAACAATAAAAAAAAAAAAAAATCATTTTTCTTCCCATTTTTCATCCTCACTTTTAATCAATCCATTTTTAGTCCCGGCCAACATAGGCTTAAGTTCCCAACATTGTTGTGGCTCCTACATCGTATTACCCACCCGGATTGCTTAGCCTGGTGAGAGAATTTTGCTCTCGCATATATCGTGTTTTGTAGAGCGAATGAAAAGTGAGAGTGATATAAGATTTATACTTTAAGGTAGGTATTTTTTTTTCCTCTATGTTTGGTAAGATAGATGAAAAGTAGAAAGAATTAATTTTTTTGTATTTGATAATATGGAATAAGTTTTTTTATATTTTTATATATTTTATTAAAAAAATATAAACACATATTTTACCATTATATCTATATATATAATTAATGTATTTATGTAATTGATAAATTTGATATATGTACATACTAATTATTTCCTGTGCCTAAAGACAAAAAATAATAAAAAAAAATGGTCAATAATAAATATATTTGCATTCACACTCAAAATCAAATTACAAAGATAACAGAGAGAAAAAAAATTTAAGCACCGATTGTAGTGGGAGCGAGTGGTGGTAATAGTGGTAGATAGTAATGGTGGTAGTGGGGCAATGAGGGTGGTGGCGGTATGGATAATGGTGGGACAATGGCGGTTGTGATAAGTAGGGGTGTTTAAATTTTCGATTAGTTGCAATTTCTTATTCTATTCGATCCTACTCTACTTTACTGAACGGGTAACCACAAGAATCGGATAGAAATGAGAAAGAGTTTTTGGTCTTCAGATTAAATCGGGTAAGAATGCGGAATAACCATCAATTTTTGCATTCCTACCTTATCTGACCCGCAATAATTAATTAATTTATATATATATTCGTGGTTGAAATTGCTTTAAATTTTACTTTAAAATTAATCTAATGACTAATATTAATATCCTAAATTTAATAGGAAAAATAGGCCCATAAGGATATGTATGGAGAGACTTTTTAAAAATACTTTTAAAAATTATTTCTCATAAATACTTAAAAAAAAAATATCGTTTGAAACCGCCACACCACTACCTCTACCACCATCATCGCCACCATCGTCGTCGCCGCCACAACCACCCCCACCACCACCACTGCTACAGCCACTGCCACCACCCCCACCGCCACAACTACTGCCACCACCGTTATCACCGCCACCACCACTACCGTCGCCGTCACCACAACCACCGCCGCTGTCACCACCGTCACCACCACCTTCGTCGTCATCACCACCATCGCCACCACCCTCACCCCAACCACCGCCACGCCTATCACTATCACCGCCGTCACCATCACTGCCCCCGCCACCATCACCATCACCACCGTAGCCACCACCGTTGTCGCCGTCGCCGTCGTCATCACTACCATTAGCCCCGTCACCACCACCACCACAACTGCCACCATTACTGTTGTCGTCGTTACCGCCGTCACCACCACCACCATCATCACTGCCACCACCAGCACCATCACCGCCACTGCCACCACTCCCACCACTACCGCTACCATCACCGCCGTTGTCATTGTTGCTGCCGCCACTGTCACCGCCACCGCCACCGCCACCACCACCGCTACCACCACCACCACTATCATCATCATCACCACCACCACTATCGCTGCCACCCTCGCCGCCACCACTACCACTACGATCATTGCCACCCACCACAACCATCACTGTTTCCTACCACCACTATTGTCGCCCACCTCCTCTTACCCCCACTATAAATCGATGCTTAAATTCATTTATCTCTTCTCTATGTTTGTAATTTAATTTTGGATATGAATAAAAATATGTTTATAGTTTACCATTTTTTATTACTCTGTGCTTTAAGCAGAGGCAATAACTAGTATATATATATATATATATTGTCTACTGAGTTTTGTTCGAGCGCCTCACACAGTAACACCTCACGTCATTCCTCCTCCTCTTCCTTCATCATTCAGTCGATTCCCAGGTATTCTCTCTCTCTCTCTCTTTGAGAGATCTGGTGTAGTCTGATTCTCTGTTGTCATTTTTCACTTTTTTGGTGCTTGACGTATGTTTACTTAAAGTTGCTGAGAGTATTTATTTTAGATGTGAGTTTTGTTTGTTTATTGTTTAAAAGCTTATTTTCTTGAGAGCCTTTGGTCTGCTTTTCCAATGCCAATTGGGGCTTGAGCTTCAAAGCTCGAGTGTTAGAGACATTGGGATTTGAGTTTCACTGGTATAGAAAAGCTGGTTTTGTGATGTTCTATTTTTGATTGCGACTGAAATCTGTAGGCTTAGTAGATCTACAAATATTTTAGAAGATATAAAGATTAAACTCAATTTGAAATTCTAATACAACCCTTTTTGTTGGACCAATTTGTGTTATGGCAGAATTGTTCTCTCTGATTGTTAAACCCATGTTATTTAATTAAATTATTAAAATGATCCAAAAATTAACAGTTACAAAAGTATTTACCTGACTTCCTACCCGATTAATCGAGTAAGAAGTTGGGTAAGAATACCACACCTGATCGGGTAGGGTAGACCAACAAAAAAATCTTTCGCAAAGTATTGGGTAGAAAGACGGAATAACAAATTTCTTATCTGTAGGGTAGGATGAACACCCCTAGTGGTAAGGTGGCAACAGTGGTGATGATGATGAGGGGTTATGGTAGTGGGATGGTGGTGGCGGTAGTGGGGGGTGGTGGTGATTGTTGTTGTGGTAGAGGTTGTGATGGGGTGGCAGTGGTGGTGGTGGTGGGGTGGCGATAGCGGTGGTGGGGCAATAGGGGTGATGGTGGGGTGGCGACAACGGTGATATGGTGGTGGTGGGGCGGTGGGTGTAATGGTGGTGGTGCAATTCCAAACACTACTTTTTTAAAAAAAATACTTATGAGAAATTATAAGTCCTAGAAATAGTTTAAAAAAGCTACCCCAAATGCACCATTAGGGAGTTATTTTCCTATTAAATTTGATGTGTTAAATATTAACTATCAGATTAACTTTAAAGTAAAATTTAAAAAGATCTCAACCGCGAAAAACAAAATAAATTTTATTTATCTTTTGAGATTTGAATTGTATTGTACTTTATTATATAAATTAGTTATTGTTTGTACTTGAAAGCACAAAAATAATAAAAAATGATAAACAATAAACATATTTGTATTCATATCCAAAATCAAATTACAAACATAAAGAAGAGATAAATGATTTAAGTATCGGTTATAGTGGGGGTAAAAAGTGGTGAGCGACATAGTAGTAGAAGATTGTGATGGTTGTGGTGAGTGACCGTGGTGGCTGTGGTGGCTGTGGTGGTGGCGGCGGCAACGGTGATGACGACGATGACGGTGGTGGCAACGACGACGGTAGTGGTGGCGGCAGTGATGGGCGACGACGTGGTGGTGGTGATAGAGTTAATGGTGGAACGGTTTCAAACATTATTTTTTTTAAAGTACTTATGAGAAATAATTTGTAAAAATACTTTTAAAAAATCACTTCAAACACACTCTTAGAAGCCTATTTTTATTATTAAATTTAGGGTGTTAATATTAACCGTTAAATTAACTTTAAAGTAAAATTTAAAACGATCTGAACTGCAAAAAGTAAAATTCATTTTGTTTATCTTTTGAAATTTGAATTGAAAACTACTTTATTATATAAATTATATTATATATAGACAAATAATATATATTTTAACACTCATAATTAATTTTTTATCTACTTTTACTCCTAATTTTGGAGAGATTGATTTTGATAAGTTAAAAGAAAAACTCATTCATCTACTTTTACATCTTTCCTATTTCCTTATCAAAAATGATATTTTATTTATTTTATTTATCATTTTAAGAAAATTTTAAAACAAACTCATTCCATTGTTTGAAAAAAAGGAAAGTTAGAAATTTTTTTTTCTAATTGTCTAAATTATCTTTAATTATTTTAACTCGGTCTAAAAAATATATATATATTTGTTATTATTCAAATTTTAAAAAAATGGCTCTTAATCTAATTTAGGAACAAAAATCAATTCGAACCTTAATCTCTAGACCAAATTATATGATTAACCTAATTTGTACACACTTTTTTAAATTAATAACTAATTGAATATATTAAGAAAAATAAGGGTAAAATGAGAATTTAGGTTTTTGAACACAATTTTTTTACTTTTTTTGTGCTTTTTACAAGAAAAAAAGTTAGATGTGAACAAACGCATGTAAAATTTTAAAATTTTCTCTTGTATTTTTTAATATTATCTTGCTAAATAAATGGACCCTGAATGAGAAATTTGACATTGAATCTTACATTCATCCACATTGTTGACCCGATTGTGTTGCCTACTAATCCACTGAACCAACCATATTTTTTTTCCACAAAAAAAGAAAAAAAAATCACAATCATTGTAGACTAAAAGCTTGCTTCATATTCAATCACATTTAGGTTTTTTATATTTTATTCATGCATTAGATTTTTGAACTTGCTACTTTACGGACTACAAACCATACCATAGCCTTCTCAACCCATTTCAAGGCATTGTACATAGGACTTACATGCATGGATGATTGATTAGTTCACCACCCTACAGTTCTTCCTTATCTGTCCATCTTTTCCAGTAAGTACTCCAACCTTACTCAGCTTCTCCATTGATACTTCGAAATCCTTCAAGAACAGGAAGGGGAACTTGATATAGTAATTCACCATGGCTGCAGTCCTGTTGTCCCTCATAAGTGCTTGGTCTGACTGGAGAAGCCCGGAATTGTTTGCGATGTTCTTGAAATAGAAGTTGTCGAACTTGTTAGCAGTAACTGCATCCAGAGGGGCCAAATTGGAATCGGAATCGACTTGGTTTGGACACACATTCCTCAAACTGCTTAGCATTGATGAATCAAGTATAGGATCAGGATTACCGGACCCATCAAAGTTGAACAGCCTCGGCTTGAATGTGAAGCATTGAGCAAAACCAATAGTGTGTGCACCTATATTTAACATAGAAAAACTCCTCAGGAATTCAAGATTGCATGTTGAATTCTGCCAGGAGAAATAAATATGATTCCAGAAGTGTACCTGAGAGCACAACTACATCTTTCATTTCAAGACCCTTTGAAGTAAATTTTGCAGTAATGTTATCTAAGGGTTCAAAAGGAAATGGAATTTGTGTGTTAGCAGCACTCTCACTTGCTGTCAGGCTATCTCGCCGACCAAGGGGTACAGACCAGAAAGGCCCTCCGGTCTAAGAAAATACAGAAAGGATAATATCAATATAGATGCTAGAAGATAGTAAGTGAACAAGGTGAAGTAGGGTCTGCTTAACACATACGATATAGTCAAGAATTTTCTTACAAGAGAAACTGCTTCTCTGGCTGCAAGAGCCAATATATCAGCACAAGAAACAGTGGATGGGCAAGCTTTCTCCACATTGGCCTTTATTGTGTCAATGACCTCAAAGCCTCTGACTGAATTTCGATTAGGCGATGCATTCTTCTCCCCCTTGAATGCGCTGCTATCATCGAGTAACAACGATCCATCACATCCCTACACATTCAAAAATTAAGAGAACCACTAAGCAGTCAGATTTTGAAGACACAAAGTTCGAAAATTCTGAATTACCGTGTTTGCATCAATAATAAGGACAAAGTATGGTATTTTTTTCTATGGCATTAATCAGCTCCTTCGATGAGCACATAGGAATGAGCTCACCGGTTAGCGCTAATCATATAGATTATTACATAGTCTGATAGCTTTTCTTTTTGTTACTGGCTGGGCTATTTGTTTCATAATTTTTTGTAAACTTGGGTGAAAATAATCGAGTGTATGAGACGATCTAAGTACATTAACAATACAGTCATGGAAGTGCAGACGCAGAAGAGAGGCAGCCATTCTAGTTTCATTGGAGATAGCTGGCCAGACACCAAGTTTGACAATATTTGTCAGGCTGGGACAAGTGCTATCATAAAACCTATAATCCAGTTGACAGAATACAAGGCGACTCAGAAACAAGAAGCAGAACAAAGGAATAGTCGAAACTTTATGGGATCTCTGATTCATATCTTGATGTCACAAGAACTCCAAAAAAACAAATTCAAGTACACAATGAAAATTCAGAGAGAGGGAAGCAATTTATAAACATAGCAAGCTAAGAGGAATGCGGTTATTATTTGTATTATTTATTTTGGAGAGTGGCAGAGCCCCTAAACATGTCCCTTTCATTTGAGTTTGAGTTTGGTACAATTCCACAATTTGCTTAATGGGTGATGCAAACGGTCAGCCCCAACACATACAAATACCAAATTCCGGAGTGGCACGATGAGTTACCCCTCTGTAGTAGTGGATTTCTTACTAAGAAGTTGACTTACACCTATCTATTTGTTGAAAAACTGGGATTTTGTCACTGCTGTCTGGCCTAAACCTTTCAGATTAGTCAATACTTTGGAATTTGGGAGCAATATCCTCTCATTAAAAACTATAATTATAGACCAAAAGTGACAATTTAATGTAATTTTAGTAGAATGTTGGTAGACAATGTACTTGGAACAAGCAATGTGTGTGTATTGAAGACTTTTAGAGCAGAACGGTCCATGAAAGTATAGTGGTGGAGATGCGCAAGCACAGACTACCCACCAACTAGGAGACTAATCTCCAAAAAGCAAGAGGTAAAACAACTTGTGCGCTTACTCTCACTCGCTAATCTTGTAACTGAAGTTAGGTTTTTTCATATATTCATCACTGCTGTTTGCTGATTTTACTTAAGGGCTGAATATGGCACTTTAAGGAAGATGCTAGGAGTTAACTATCTGCACGACACACGATTCAGAGTTTGAAAAAGCAGACTAGGATGTTAAGCATTGGTAATCCGATGTTGATTGGTAATCCGATGTTGAATTAACAAGTGAATTCGTTAAACGTAACAAGTGTAGGGTTTGGAGAAAGTGAAAACTGGCTCAACCACCGTGAGAGGAAGATTAAGAAAGAAAGATCTGCTTTGGGCACTGAGGAATCACCTTAATACAGTCAACATGTATCAGATTGTGCTCTATTTGAACCGCAGTAAGCTGAAAAGAATAAAGACACAATGGATGGATGTCTATGGGAAGAGAGAGAAAATTCATGTATTATTTTGCTTTTCAATTCTTTTCCACCAAATTTTACCTAGAATCAGGAAGCTAAAGAATTTACATTTCTGCTATTAGAGGCATCCATTTGATTGAAGATATTACACATGACTATTATTTTTGAGAACTCTTAAATTTGAAATGGAGTCCACATTGATGGAGTAAAGACATAATGAGGAAGCTCATGCAACAGCAATTTGTATTTAGAAGCTCCTCTGGACACTTGGTATTTTTTTTTCCCTTACAGTACCTCAAAATTTGCCAAACATATGATGCACAAATTGGTATTATACATCATCTATCAAGTGATCAGTAATTACTGCGGTAATTAAATAAAGAGAGAGAGAGAGAGAGAGTAACTTAAGCAAGACGAAAATGTAGAGTGGTTCGGTTAATATGACGTACGTCCACATTAAAGGGCTAAAGTTGCCTGAATATTTTATTACTTCGAGAAATATAGAGAAAACAGGGAGATACAAATAATAAGAGAGATGAAAGTGATAGCAGGTGTGCTCGATTGTGTGTGATGCCCCCCAAGTGTTAGCGAAACTTATAATTTACATTCGCCTCCTAACATATTGAGGCGACTTATTAGTAATTAAAAGACTAATTTGGTGGAGTTAGTGCCATTTTCTCAATGGATGAGACAGTTACAACACTCCCCATAAGAATTGATCAAAGGATGACGTGGTGATTGACTTCTTCCAAAGTGGCTTGGATGAGGCTCTTGGAGACCCTTACTCCAAGGTGGTTTGGATGAGACTCTTAGGATGACACTACCTACTCCCTTGGTGATGTAGCTCCTCAATTCTTAATGAGTTTGACAGGGCGTGAACCTTTTTTGGGTTGAATCCATTGGATCTTGTCTAGTTAAATTTTTTATTCAAATTAGACTTATAACATGAATAGGACCCTTGGACCTGACCCATCACATAGGATCAGAGAAGTCATATGAGTAATATTGTGGCATACATGTAGAATGTCACATATTGCAAAATTAAAAGACATTAAGAAGAACAAAAGACAGAGAGAGAGTAAAGGACAAATAAGAAAAGGTTAAAAACCAGTCATATAAATCAGAGTGCAGTTATGGTTAGCCCTTCTCCTATTCAATTTTGATCCCTAGCATTCCATATATGGTCATTGGATATGGAACCAATTTGAAGACATTGAGGCACTATGACTATTAAGTATAAGAAAAAAAAAAAGAACTAGTAATGGCTACAAAAAAAGTTGTTACCATTTTTTTTCCCAATGAGACAAATTAAAGGAAAAAAGTATTGAGAATTGAGATATCATCAGGAGGAAAACATTCAGAAAAAAGAAAAGAAAAAGAGAGTATAAATTCAAACCAAGCAACCTACCAATGATGGCTTTGGACAAAATTTCACAGCAATGAAAGGGGAGTCCACAGGCATGAAAGTGGCATCACTGACAAATTACATATACATGAGGCATACGTAATGCAAGAAGATTCTTACTGCGTTCTTGATTCACATAATTTTTTTTTGAATCAGAGTCATACCCATAATTATTGTTACGATTAACCCAGCTGGGGCTTGCCAGAACAAGCGAAAAGTGAGTACTGTGAATCAATCAATGATGGCTATTTTTGGAAGTTTGATTCAAAAATATGTTTGAGTCACGATCGATCAATGACGGCTACGTGAGGCTCGCCTGGCAAAGATGCTCCAAACACCAGGAAGAGTCCACTTAGCCGCCCCCACATTACACATAACAGCGCCCATTTCGTTCCAAAATCAACCACAATTTGATGATGTTTTTCCCTGCACCAGTTTTCCAAATGATAATTTAAGGGTCAGGTTGCGGGAATTCATTTCTCTGAAATAGAGGTAAATTTGATCGTCACTTAATTCTCTCAAATCCGTTATTACATATTCGTCGTTTGTTATATTACCTGTTGTTGTTAAGAGGGAGTATCGTGAGAGGATGAATCACCAAGTCAGGTAAGGGTGTAATTTGGACGAACCAACCCGAATTCAACTAGAAAAAGACAGGGTTTGAGTTAGAATTTTTAATACTTGAGTTGAGGCTGGACAAAAAAATCTCAATCCGAATTGAATTCAAACAAGCCTCGGATTGATACCTCGGGTTTAGAGGCGCAACTCGGGCGAGTCGGGCGGGGTTGGACAGTCAACCTTAGCCCAATCCTAACTGTAACCCTAACCCTACCTCGAGTTGAAGAACTCAATCCGAGCACTGCCCTAGTTTAATTCGGGTGGGCTCGGATTGAATTCAAGTTAATGATTTCGGACTGATTACGGGTTACTTTACGAGTTTAATTTGGGTTGAGTCCAAAATAAGCTTATTGTTCTAAACCTAATACATATATTATATAATATTCACATAAATTAAGAACCAATAACTTCAACCAAATTTTTAATATAAAAATCATAATCAGAGCATAAAAATCATTGCCACCAGTCCACTGCGAGAGAGACAAAGAGAGGGGGGAATAATTACACCATAAAACATAATCCATATATTGTCTTTTTTTCATAACTAAGAGAAAGAGAGAGACAGAGAACGATATAACAAAAATGAAAAACCAATGTTAATGCTTTATATATATATATATAATTTTTTTTTAAAAAAATCGGGTTAGGGTTGAATCCAAGGTCTTAACCAGAGCCAACCCAAATTAAATTCGGGTTGAAGATTTTTGACCCAAGCCCAATCCAAATGTTAAAAACTCTTGTTCAAGCCCTAATTTTTTCGGGTTGTCGGGTTCAATTCGAATATTAAAATTAGGTTGAACTTGAATATACATAAATATATAAATATATTTAACTAGGGTTAGTATTATCTTCACTCTTCAAAGTCCAGACCTTCACTTCACTTTAAGTCTTCATTCTTGCACCTCCATCACTCTCAAATCTTTCTCTCACTCGTCACTCGTCTCTCATCTGGTCTCAGACTCTCTGCCTCCCTATCTCCTTCGTCTGAGTTGTCTCAAACTCTTAACGTTCCTCTCTTACGTGTTACTTCTCTTTTTTTTATCAACCAAATTAAGTAATCCGAGCACAACTCGATTTTTAACATAAAATTAGTTCGAATTAAGTAACCCAAATTCAACTCGAACCCGTTCGAATTAAACTGGGGCAGTACTCAGTTTGAATACCTCGGGTTAAATTAGGGTTAAAAATTATATACTTAAATTTGAGGTAGGGTTAATCTCTCAATCCGTCCGAGTTGCACCCTAGAGTTAGGTGAGTGTGATGGTGGTTCAATTTGTGACATTTTGTGGATGGTTGATGCCCCTTGGCGTTCGCTGGTGGTGAGCCACACCATTGCTCCCTTCTCTAGGCAGAAGATTGGAGCTGTGGGCTTGGATGGATTCGCAGATCCCAAATCAAAACATGTTTAATTTCTTCTGGGAAAACAATATTTAGGGATGAAGTTGTTTTGCAAAGTTTAGTTATCGATATGACAAACCATGTTGGTATAAATTTGCAATTACAAAAAGTTTCTGAAATGCGTGTCTTCGTATAGCATTAATCCCAAATGATAGATGGTAGTAGGCATAGTCCATTGCTTGCATGAAAACCCGATCAATATTTCATAATTCCTCACAATATTAGTGAACTAGAAAGAAAAGATGGGAATAGCCAAACTACAAGAGCAGTGTCTTCCCACATACTATCATATAATCAGAATTATGAATCCAAACAACAACATGTCTCTAAACCAAAAGTATTATATTCCTGACAAGAACATCAGATAGATCTTTAAATTCCTCAACAGTACTAACAGAGGTCCAAACAGCACAAATAATCCAAACAGCTATCTGTGCAGTCATAACAGCACGAGCAACTGCATCAAACAAAAAAAACAAAATATCCCAAATCAAGAAAATCACTGGAAAATAAAAGAGAGCATAGACTTCTGAAAAAAGATGAAGATGGGTATTGTTTTCTACTACCATTCATTGACAATTTTATCTTGTTCATCATCTTCCGGAGGGTGCTTCTCTCTATGGCTTGGGCCGGCGGTGGTTCCATCTCTCTCTCTCTCTCTCTCTAGGTGCAAGTGGGATGAATAATTTGTATGGGTGGTGTGGGGCTAGTGGAAGTGAATGGACAAGGGAAAGTCATGTGCTTCCGAAGTGGGATTTAGATTATTCTTTCTTTTTAATGTAGTGTTAGAGGAGTAACACGTGTAAAATTTTGAATTTCAATAAACAAGATTTTTTTTTTTATTTTATTGTTGATGAAGTGTTAACCATTATTAAAAAATTTTTCACAAGAAAAATATTGTCTATTAAAATTCAGAATCTTACTTAAGTCATTCATTTAATATTGTATTAAAGGCAATTGAAGGAAATGAGCAATGAAAGGAATCCAAATCCGAATCCCCGAGGGGGATAGCGTTGGCCGAAAAAGAGGAAGAAAATCAAAACCTTTTCAACTTTCCATGGTCATTAGTGATTTTTTTTCGATTCTTAATTGATGTAACTTTATGCTTTGCTTTGACCACATCAACCTCAGTATCTTAGATTAAAAAAAGAAGACAAATGTCATGGAAACGGTGTCGTAATGAAGGTTAGGTAGGTCCACCCTAGAAGAGTCGTTACATTCTCTCTACAAGTCTAAACTGGTGGATCTCATTTCTGGGGAAGGTGTCACATTAGATTAATTATTTGCTGATTTAACGCGGAATTCCTACTACGTGATAAGTGAATGGTTCACGTCGGACGGTCCACTAATAAATAAATAAGTCAATAAATAAATTTTATTAAAACTCATAATCATCCGATCATTTAATAGATAATCCCGTGTGCCTTATATTTTTGTTATTTTTTTATTAAATGATTACACTATGTTAACAATGCTGATATAGTATAACGGTTACACACAATATTTACTCGTGATAAGCCCCAAGCTTCTACATAATTATATTTATCCTAATATATTTTCTTATTTCAAGGAAAAAAATATTATCATTTTTTTTTGTTGAACATAAGAGAAAGAATAATGTTATTAAGACGTAATTTGTTGACTTAATTCACTATAATTTTTTAATTGGCTATAAGTCCAACTAAATATTAGAACTTAGCATTAATCTGATAATTACAATGAAACCACAACATAGGTCAACAAATTAAATCTTAATAATATTACTAAAAATGAAAAAACGGAGTAATACATTCCTGACATATACTTGTGGAGTGGAGGGGATACTCTGCAATATATTTTTCATTTAATTTATTTCTTGATATATTATATTTTAGGGATTTAATTAAAACTCATTGTATATACGTGATTTTCTCGGTAATGCGTGATAGGTAACTTAATTAAAAATAAAAAAAAAAAAGAGAAAAAAAAATTACAAAAAGATATGATACCCATACTCACCGATTTGTCATTCGGCCTGGATTGTATTGGGCCCAACAACTACCATTGAGTTTAGATATCGAGTCCACACAGTCTCTGCTCTCACACAAAGTGGTGTTGGCCACCTTTGTTATGGCTGACCACTGCTTAGTTATCAGTAGAGTTTGTTTGGAATGACTTAAAATAAAAATTATTTTTAGAGTTTTTGACTTATCATAAGTTCTTTTTCCTCAAAAAAAAAAAAAAGAAAAAAAAAGAAAAGAAGAAGAAGAAGTAGTGTTTGAGATAATTTCTCAAAAACACTTTTAAATAAATAAAACTAATTTTAACACTTAAATAAGTTAATAAGTATGAGTAAAATAAAATTACTTTTTCTTTTCATAAAACACTTTTTTTTTCGCGATCAGCATCCTGCCTCCCCGACATCCACAGACGACACCGATCACCTCGACGATTACCGCCGAGACTTCTTTCTGGAGAAACAATGCCATCTCTGCTCCTCAGCGACCTGAAGCTGTTACTCACGACATCATTTTCTGGAGCAATGGATTCAGAATAGATAATGGTCCTTTGAGGAGTTTGGAGGATCCTGAAAATGCATCCTTCTTGGAGGTAGGTAGTACCACTAAATTTCTATTTTGAGTGGTGTGAAAGTTCCGAACTTCATTATATTGAATAATAGTTGGTACCGCAAGTTTGCAGTTATAATCTAATGCTGTGGTAAATGTATGTCCCATCTTTTGGACGAGTCAATGAAATTGGTTATTGCTCATGCTGTGATATCTTGATGATTTGTGTTGATCTGTGATAACATTTGTATTGCCCACTGCCCACCAACTGTTTGATTTATGGCCAAGCAGACTGAGCTCAACAAAAGCATTAATAAGTGGAAGATACACACACCATAACATAACTGAAGCCTGCACTGAGCTTTGAGGTCCATGTCCAGTGACTGATGCCAAATGTAATTGGTCCTCGAAAAGATATCCAGAACTTCAGGTACTTTCCGATAAGTAGTGTTTTGAGATGCCAAGCAAGGAATATTAAGCCTAAAGTGCAGGAAAATGATGTTAGCAGGTTGTGGTTACAGCAGTTAGGAGTTGATTTGTCTTATAAGGTTGTTACCAAAGCTTTATAGGTATGCTGGGAGTGCCCAGATGCTGGCCTCTTGAAGGTCAATGTGGATGGGGCAGCTAAGGGTAATCCAGGGCCTGCTGGTGGAGGTATTATAGTGAGGAATGATGGGGGGAGAATGGTAATTGGGTTTCTATGGTACCTTTACCAATATGGAAGCAGAATTTAGGGCTTTTCTTGATGGTTTGAGGTTGATAGAAGAATATGGCTTGGGTATGAACAGAATTCTGATTGAATCAAATTCCTTAGTCCTTGTTGCAGGATCTAAGAGGCTTGCCTATGGTCAGGAAGAGGAGGTGTTAATTTTTGATGACAAAGGTTGATGGCAATTTGGGAATGCTTATTTGATGTCATAATGCTTTGAATATACTGCAGGGTTATTGAGTAAAGCTGGTGTCTGCTTGTCTGTTGGGTTCTGGAGTCAAGTTGTTTTGCTGGTTTCTGGAGTAAGGCATTACTCTTATTCCAGGATCAGAATTGAAGGCCTTCTGCAAGGTTGAGAAGAATGGTGGTTTGGGTTTCTAAGGCTAGAAGCTGAAGAGATGCTGCTGTATGGATGCACTCTATGGCAGATTGTTTCTGCAGCTGGTTCAGAAATTTCAGCAGCTATACAGGAGTTGAAGAGATGCTGCTGTATGGATGCACTCTATGGCAGATTGTTTCTGCAGCTGGTTCAGAAATTTCAGCAGCTATACAGGAGGGAATTTAACTGTTTTGACTGGTTTTTTTAACTGAATTCTGTAACAGAAAACAGTTACAGTTTTTTCTGTTTTATACTGTAACAGTTTTTCTGTTTTTTTTGATAAAACAGTAACTGTTTTCTGTTAAAACAGTTGCTGTTTTTTGATTCTTGTAATTTTTGGAGGTTTATTCAATAAAATTCTCTCTGTTAATCAGTTATCTTTCTCTCTTCATTTTGTTGATCTCCAGTGGACTAAGGGATTGTCATTGCTATGATGGATGCGTATTCTCACACATCTTTAGCTTGGTTATCTTTTTGTGCCTTAGGCATCGTGTTTAGTGGCGAACCAGCCTCTTCTCATGTCAGATGAAGCTCCATATATCTCACTCTTTTTTACTAGATAGTGACGAGAACCTCATATATATATATATATATATATACTAGTCATTACCCGTGCCTGAAGGCACGATAGAACAAAAAATTTGAGTCTTAAAAAATCTATATCACTATATTAAATAATAATTTTTCTTTCATTTATTTATTTGATTAAATCATTCAAAATTTATTTTTACCCATTATTTTCTTAAAGATAGTGACAAAATTTTCTCAAAATATGAAATTCGATAAATTTTTTTAACAAATCTATATTATCATGTATGGATAATATCTGAAATAAAAATTATGTTAAATTACAAATTAATCAAATATTAAATGGTTGAGCATGTGATAGAAATGAGTGATATGATAATTTTAAGGGGAAAATGCATAGCAGTATAGGAGACTTATGTGTTTTATATAGCAGTATAGGGGAAAATGTACAGCAATATAGGGGACTTACAAATTAATTCAACTTCTTATGTGTTTTATTATACATATTTGTATAGATATCAGGTAAAATTTCATCTAGATCCCTTGTAGTTAGGTCTAAATTCAATGACATCTCCTTCCGATTTTGAAATTTCGTTGTCACTCACTGTTAGTGATTCTCAAGTTACATAGTTAATGGCGATGGTTGATTTATAAAAATATCCCCAAGTATTTTATAGGTAAATTTTATCCACATCCTTATAAATAAACCTAACTTTAATAATACTCCTCGTAAATAGACCAAACTTTAATAATACTCCTTGTAAATAGACCTAACTTTAACAACACCATCTCTTAATTCTGAAATTTCAATGCATTCCCTTTTAGTTTATTATATTAGCCTTTATTTTGATCAATTTAATCTTCAATTTTATCAAATTAATTTTCTTTATTTAATTTAAACTAAATTAACATTTCATCTCATCAAATCAACACAAAATTAATATTTAATTTTATCAAATTAGTGTTTAGTTATATTAATTTAATATTTAATTTCATCAAATTAATAATATTTATTTAATTTAATATTAAGTTATTATTTATTTTTATCAAATCAACATCAAATTGACATTCAATTTTATTAAATTAAACTATTTAATATAATTTAAAATTTAACTTTATCAAATTAAAGTCATTTCTTTAATTTAACACCAAATGAACATTCAAATTTATTCAATTAACATTAAATTCAATCAAATTAATAGTAAATTAATATTTAATTTTATCAAATTAAAACTAAATTAATATTTAATTTTATCGAAATTAAGATTAAATTTATTCAATTAATATTGAATTTTTTCAAATAATTATAAATTTTATATATGAAGTATTATATGTGAGGAGCGGTCGAGCGACGTTGTAAATAACATATGATAGCAGAGGAATTAGAAATAGATGAGATTTTGACATTGATTTTATCGATTGTAATTTTTATTATAAAAAAATTATTTTAAACCACAAAAATTATTGTGATAAAAAAATTTAAAAATTATAAAACCTTTTTTATGTAACTAAATGAGTGATAATATAATGCCTAATATTATAATAAAGTTATAATACAACATTTTAAAATAAAAAAAAATTATTGGGATAATATAATGACTGAAATTACGTGTGTCGGCTGGCTAGCACATATATAAAAGAGAAAGAGTTGATGACATTTTAGTCAATTTACATAATAAAGGATAATTTTAGTATTTTCACAAACTATTTAGTTAAATCATTATTTTATCTACTGATAGAGATCAAAGTTATTTTTATAGGAGTTGTCATTGAATTTTGACCCAACTATATGGTGTTTAGATAAAACTTTCCCTAAATATAACATGTAGATATAGTATATTTTCAATCTTTGTACTATATATATGTACAATAAAGATGTGTGTGTAATATGAATAGAAAAGATAAGAGAGCAACTGTATTAGGATACATTTTTGGGGAGACATGTGTTTTAGCTTGAAAAGAGAATCATGAAAGATGAGAGTGTGACAGACAGTCAATGTCTCAGTATAGAAAGTGATCCTTAACATAGGAAATAAAATCAAAAAAATAATGATAAGAGTTATAATCTATATTTTAGGGAGAGAGAGTCAGAGTTGAGAAATGAGAGATCGCTTAATTCTCGGATTTGATTGAATTGGTGAATTTAATGTAGGGGTTCAATTTTAGAAACTAAAAATTTTGAAGGATAAAAATAATTTAAGAGTTAATGTGGTACGTTGGATCGAAACGATCTGAGACGTTAATAGCTCAAGACAGTTTGGGATAGCGCCATCCGTTGGATAATGTCTTTTTTTGTCATAAAAGGATCTCAGCCGCTCTTTGTCTCTTAAATTCAAAACCGTTCTACTTTATTATATAGATATATATCGGGAGAGAGAGTGAGTGGGATAACATATGAGAAAGACCGAGAGAGAGAGATGTGAGAGTGAAATAAAAAAAAAGAGTGGAACAAATAGAGTAGAGAGGCGGCATAGGCTGCATGAATGCTTTTAGTTGGATAATATTTAGTTGGACTATGTAGTTTTTTCGTATGATACTTTTATTAATATAATTTTTTTTTTGTGTATCAATGTATGTGTAGTGTATGTTTGTATATGTGCACTTAATGTTATTAACAATTGTGTCACAAATAAATATTTTTACATCAAAACATATTTTTTATAAAATACTTTAATTTAAGCATTTTTGATTTTGAATATCCAAACAATACTTATTTAATAAAAGTGTTTTTTTTATAAAATATTTTTGATAAACACTTATTAAAAAAGTATTTATGAGATTTCATAAATCATCCCAAACGCACTCTTAATCCATTTAATTTCTCTCAATTAGACTTCTTCCTGGGCAAAATTTAAGATATTGTTGTGTAGTGGCAAATACTTTGGTCAATTACATTTAGACCTCCTCAATCCATTTAATTTCTCTCAATTAGACTTCTTCATGGGCAAAATTTAAGATATTGTTGTGTAGTGGCAAATACTTTGGTCAATTACATTTAGACCTCCTCAACTATGCACTTTGTCGTACATTCAACCATGACATTGGTGTTACATTGCACCAATTTTAGATATTCATTACAAATTGGATGTTGGCCCCAAAAAAAAAAAAAAGAATTACAAATTGGATGAAAATGTGTTTCATTTTACCCCGAGCTACATTTAAAATACTGAAGCTCGACAATCTCGACTCGGTTGATCCTTATTTCGTGCTGCCATATTCCTTGCATTAGCTTCAGCAGGTATATCAAGGTTGGTCTGTAATCCACAAGCCTAGGACAATTTCCTGCAGGGCCTCGTGCCAATACAAGCCCCATTGTACAAAATCAGAAAACCACACTTTTGTCTGGTTCATGCGATTTCACACGCTATTAATGCACACCTGTGTTGCACATGGAAAAAATTTAGATCATAAAGTTTTGATTATATTTTTTAAAAATATGAAGTTGACGAAGTAAAAGCCTACTGATATATGTATTTAATGGCTTCTTGAATCCAATAAGAATTTCTGGCATTACAACATAAGACTAATAAAACTCCTAAATATAATTTACTAATCTAAAATTATTCTACCACCACATGAATTCAAGAAGTCTAGTAACAAAACTAATTCTACTCATAATATAATAACTCCTAAAACACTACAAGCCTACTAATAATAAAACAATTAAATATTAGGAGATTAGTTTAACAGATTAAGCTCTTCATTCCATGAAAAATCCCTTTTTTTGAGCGTTAATTATCACTTTGATGGGAACACCAATTCATTTGAACGCAAATTAATTTTAGTTCTAATTACAAAAATTGTTGTAAGGTAAATAGAGCATTTATACAATAGTCATACCCAAATAGATGGAAAACAAAGTAAAGAAAATATCATACCAACAATAGGCATGTTCTGACGGAGAAAAAAAAAAGATCACAAGTTGACAACATCAAGCGCCGTTGACCCTGCAGAGATATAAGACCAAAAATATTAATGAAGTTACTGGAGATATATAAGTCTATCTTATTATATCTACCTATATATATTTCAAATAAAGTTGTTCAAAATATTTTGGTTGTCTAATAGGTATGAAAATATATATATATATATATATATATATGGGTTTAGCTCTTTACTCTTCAAATGAATTTTCGATGGTTGTATTTATCACTTAAAAAATAACAATTTTTTTTTCACATCATATTAGAATTCTAGTTGAATTTGTTGAATTGAATGAAAAAGAAAGAATGTACTGACAATTTATCTAGTAAAAATTTTGAAAGCCATAGAAATAAATTTTATCTAACTAATATATAGAGATAAAATTTATCTAGCAAAAATTTTGGAATATTAGGGATAAAGTTTATCCAGCAAAAAATTTGGAAGTCATAGAGATAAAGTTTATCTAGCTAATATTTTGTGAGTATAATTGTCTTTAGTATAATAATTAAAGGTGAAATAGGAAAAATAAAGGTGTTCAAAATATTTTGGAAATCTAATAGGTATGAAAAAAAGAAAAATATGTGGATTTAACTTTTTACTCTTCTAATATGTTATTATATAATAATGAATAATGAATAATGAATTTTCGATGGTTGTGTTTATATCCTAAAAAATAGCAATTTTTTTTTTCAAATCATATTAGAATTATAATTGAATTTATCAAATTGAATTGAAAAAAAAAATGTACTAGCAAGTCATAGTGGAGATAAATTTTATCTAACTAACATATAGTGATAAAATTTATCTTGCAAAAATTTTGGAATATTAGTGATAAAGTTTATCCAACAAAAAATTTGAAAGTGATAGAGGTAAAATTTATCTACCTAATTTTATCTAACTAATATATAGTGATAAAATTTATCTTGCAAAAATTTTGGAATATTAGTGATAAAGTTTATCCAACAAAAACTTTGGCAGCCATAGAGATAATATATAGTGATAAAATTTATCTTGCAAAAATTTTAGAATATTAGTGATAAATTTTATCCAACAAAAACTTTGGCAGTCATAGAGATAATATATAGTGATAAAATTTATCTTGCAAAAATTTTGGAATATTAGTGATAAAGTTTATCCAACAAAAAATTTGAAAGTCATAGAAATAAAGTTTATCTAGCTAATATTTTGTGAGCATAATTGTCTTTAGTGTAATAATTAAGGGTGAAATATGAAAAATAAAGTTGTACAAAATATTTTGGAAGTCTAATATGTATGAAAGAAAGAAAAATATATGAGTTTAATTCTTTACTTTTCTAATCTTTTATTATATAACAATGAATAATGAATTTTGATAGTTGTGTTTATATCTTAAAAAATAGCAATTTTTTTCCACATCATATTAGAATTATAATTGAATTTATTAAATTGAATGGAAAAAAAGAATGTATTGGCAAGTCATAGTGGAGATAAATTTTATCTAACTAATATATAGTGACAAAATTTATCTTGTAAAAATTTTGGAATATTAGTGATAAAGTTTATTCAGCAAAAAATTTAGAAGTCATAGAGATAAAGTTTATCTATCTAATTTTATCTAACTAATATATAGTGATAAAATTTATCTTGCAAAAAAATTGGAATTTCTTGCAAAAATTTTGAATATTAATGATAAAGTTTATCCAGCAAAAAATTTGGAAGTCATAAAGATAAAGTTTATCTAGCTTATATTTTGTGGGAATGATTGTCTTTAGTGTAATAATTAAGGGTGAGATAGAAAATCAAAAATTTTTTGCACATACTAATATTTATAAGTAGTATAGATATAGATATAAATAGATAGATATAACGTATGTTTACTTCTTAAGGATGGTTCAGTAGTTAAGTCTAGTTTTTATTAATTCAAATGTCTTAAATTTAATTCCTTCTCACATTTTTTAAAGTTCAACGACCCTTATTTTTCAAAGAGGAACATGCTATGGCTCAGTTCAAGATATGGTAATAGCTGCTTGGTTCAAGTTACGATAACAATTGCTGAGCTCAAGAGAGTAATCGCTTTAAGTTTAGAGTAATCTCTTCAAGTTTATACACTTTGTGAGAAAAATTAACATATTCGAGAGGAAAAAGACAAGAGGATTGGGAAGAAGAGTAATGACTCTAAATGAGCGGAGCAACAGGCAGGTTCAACTTCAATTCAGTGATGCTACCACAATATATTCATTGTCAAATCCATGCACATCATAATCTTCCTCATCCCCAAGTTATAATATGAAAATTCTAATGGTTCAATTATCATATTCAAAAAATAAAATAATTTTTTAGTATTATATCTCCACTTTTTATTTATTTAAAAAACAAAACATGTAAAAAAAATTATTTTTCAACACTTTTATTTTTTATTTTTTATGTCGATAATTTCAAATAATCCAAAACAAAATTAATGGATATAGCTAAATCTTAGGATGGCACCAATTAGATACCCTAGTCTTATCCAAATTTTCCAATTTATTTGTAAGTGTTTGCCAAATGAACACTAATTTAGTTCAATAGTCGAATAAGAGATAAGATTTGTATTCATAAGCTTCGCATTTAAACTATTTGGTATAGATAATTAAATAATAAGTTTAATTGAAGCATGAGTGCGTTAAACGAAGACAACCCAACCCGTTCAAATTCATATAAAATTAAAATAATATTGCTATTTAAACATAATTTATCAAACTTACTTTGGAAAAAAAATTAGGGAAGTGGATTTGATATTGCATTTACTTCTTTCTACATGGCTATGAGCATCTCAAGTCATCCTCCCACTGAGAGTATGCTTTTGTGTGTTAAGTAAAGACAAAAAATTGGGGGAGAGAGGTGTGGCCCTGGGTGGGTGTGCGTGTGAGAGAGAGAGAGAGAGAGAGAGAGAGTGAGTGAGTGGTGTGTATAAACCACTATTGTACCTGAGGCAGGGTATGCATTTAATGGAATGAGACCCTTTGCACGCAATTGCTCACCAACACACTGACTGCACTGCAAGGTCTCACTGAGTAGTCAGTCATGAGCATTCCTCAGTCCCAGTGTTCGCACTTCGCACCATCCCATTCCCACTCTCCCTTCCGTCTCATTTTGTCCCCTAAAAGGTTCAGAACTTCAGTCAAAATGGATTCAAATTCACATAAACCCCCCTTGAGGTTCAAAAATAAAACATAACCCTCCTGCAGTCCTTCTGGTGGTGGACTAAAATACCTCCAATTGGGTATCGTAAAATTACCCAACAAAAAACGGAACATCAACAGTTCAACACAAGATGGTCCGTCCGTACCAGTCCTCTCTCACACTATTGGAAAGGTCTGCCTCGTGCGCACGATGGTGGTACTGGTAGGTTGAAGACATATGAATGAGCGAATCACAAAAAACGATGTGCTATTAAATTTGATTGACTGATATGCCCTTCAACCGCTGCCCATTGCCAAAACTGTCTCCAAAGTTAGTTACAAAATTTGGGTGTTTGAAAATCTATATCCTCCCTTCTCAAAAAATAAAAATAAATTAAATTAAATTAAACTAAACCACATCTATAGTCCTTGATTATATGTTTTGGCTATCTTTATCAATATTAAATTAGTTATTGTGAATTAGTCACATTTAATTTCATGGATTACGTTTCAAAGTAAAAATTCATCTTTAAAATATACTAGTTAAAATAAGTTTTTTGAGATGAATTTTTTGAAATAACTATATTTTTTTTTTTTAGAAATGTGTTTTAAAAGTGTTTTTGAATTAATGTTTATCTACAACTAGTCATGTCTATCTACAATTAGTGTTTTAGTACGATATATTTTTTTTTTGTTTTCTATCTTATAATTTGAGATATGTAAATTACTTATGAAGCATGAGTAAAACATATATTTAATTACAAAAATTAAGGCTAATTTTAAAAAACAAAGTGAAACTAAAAATCACTTCCAAAGAAGTACAGATAGGATGATTTTGAGGCGTTCTCCTTTTTTTTTTAGACACCAAATAATCTTATTTCTTTAAGTAGTGTTTATAGTTACGGGATGAACTGTTAATTTATCCGCCAAACACTTGAATATCTATTAACAGGGTCCAAATTAAGATTTTCAACCCATGATTAAGTGCACGACAATCTTATACTAATTTTGAGTCTCTTTTCTATTTTTTAAATTCATTTAAATTTATATAATATAGTCTCTCACTCTCTTTATTAGTTCTCAACTTCCTTAGAAATATATTCCGACTAAACTACCAACTCCATTCAAACTCCCTAGTACCCTTGCCTTTCTGTTCTCATAAAAGATTTTTATAATATTGAATTATCTAATAACAATACATTAATTTCAACAAATTATATAATTTCTCGTGCCTTATGTGAGTATTGCCACAAATTACTTTAAATTTGAATTTTTTTTTATCATTTTTAATTTAGTAGAATAATAGTCAAATAGAGCAAAGGGGTGACGGTGACAATAAGAGTGATAACATTGTGATGAGAAAGACTAAAAATAGCGTGCAACGCACGGGGCGCCGCTAATGCGTGTATGTGAGTGAGAGGTAGAAATGGGGGAATAGATGGAGATGAGGAAATGTTGTAACAATCTTTATCCACTCCACTCTCAAGGTTAGGGAAATAATTATTTAGTTTTATGGTTGTGATTTCTTAAAATGATCATAATATGTTATCAATGTCTATGAAATAAATAATATGACAGCCTTAGGTACTATTTTATAAAATTATAAACCAAATAGGCATAACCAAATTAGATATTAAACAATTGCTTAAGCAACAGCTCAAATCATTAAATAATAATAATAATTAAATTAGGGATGAGAGATTTTGAAAAGATTTTCCACCCTAAACACTTAATTACTAGATTTTTAAATATTTAAATAGCTCTTTTCAATCCAAATTGTTTTATATGCCATTTGTAATCACTCCTCCTACTACTTTTTTAAACTAAGATTTAAATTTTTAATTAGTTTTTTTGAACTATTTCATTTAAAAAAAAAATATTATAACACATTCAAAGCTAATTGCCCAGCGATATTAGAATTAGAGAGGAGGGGGGGTTGGGTTGTAGGATGGTGATAATTAATAATACAGTTTATATGGATAGACTTGAGGAAAGTCAACTCATTCAAAATTCAAGATTGTTTTTTCTTTTTACTCTATCTTAAAAAGATTGAGGACAATTTTGTAACTTTTTGGAACTTAGAGGGTTTATCTTAAATACCAATTCTATGATTAAAAAAAGGGGCAATTAGGTCAATAGATGAAAGATAGTACAGAGTACAGACTCTCTCTCTCTCTCTCGTGTAGCATTCACCCTTCCCCCGAACCCCAATTATAATCTAACGGTCAAAACAAATCTTTCTATAAATCTGATGGGTGAAAATAGACCCCACACTGTTGCTTACTTCTCAATGAAAGTTATCAGTTATCACTCATCATCGGGCCCAACACACATTACACACACGCACGCACGGTATATAAAAATGGCGTTGAGTCCACCGAAATGATCCTTCCTTTTTCTCTTCTTTCCACAAATTTACACTAGCTTCTTATTTTTAACTGCTTATCAGACTACTCTCGTTTCAAGAATTCTACGATTTTCGCATTTTCTCTTTCTTTTTGATTGGAATCGTTGAAAAATTGAAGATCGAAACCCTAGACTTCTACTCTCTCTCTCCCCTCTGAACGAAGGTTCGAATTCACTGTTCATTCTGATTTCCTTTCAGTTTTTATTGACAGGAACGGTTCTTTCTTTCAGCGGTCATGATTCGTCTTTTTTTTTTTTTTTTTTGCAGATAATACGAAAACATCTGCATGCGGAGATGAAGAAGAAGCAAGAAGAGTTTTAGTGTGATTTCAAGAGGTTTGAAGTGTAAAATCGAAGGTAATTTAATGAAGAATGTGATGATTGCTGGTTTTTCCATATATTTTCTTGATAGATGAGAAGAGGTTTTTGTGCGATTGATTTCGTGGAAGATTGAAAATACGATCTAGGATTGACTTTCTCTTTTGGCTTTCTGATTTCTTTATATAAATCATCGCGTTCGTTCTATATATATCGTTTATTGACTTACACTTACCATGTCGGTTTCGATTTTCGAAGCTTGTAATGGCTACTAACCTTCTTCTCGTTCAATATTATATCGTTTATTTCCATGGAAGATTTTAGCAAACCTCAGCGGCTTCCTATCTTATATGAGGCAACTCTCTCTCTCTCTCTCCGAGAGTACTTTGTTTCTTTTGTCTCCTAAGTCTGAATATTTTTTTCTCATTTTTTAGAAGCTTATTTATCACAGATGCAACGTGATTTTGTCTCTTGAATATGTATACAGTATTGACGAATAAAAGGAAAGAAAATGTCGTCATCCAACTCTCCATGTGCGGCGTGTAAGCTCCTTCGGCGAAAGTGCGCCGAGGATTGTATATTTGCTCCCTGTTTCCCACCGAATCAGCCTGACAAATTCGCCAGTGTCCACAAGGTTTTTGGTGCAAGCAATGTCGGCAAACTTCTCGGGGAACTACACCCCTCGCAACGCCAAGATGCCGCTAATTCCCTTGCATATGAAGCCCAAGCTCGACTTCATAACCCGATTTATGGCTCTGTAGGACTTATCTCAATCCTTCAACAAAGGCTCAAGCAAGTCCGATATGAGTTATACAATGCCAAGACAGAATTGGCAACTTACATTGGCCCCTCCGCGATGTTTCCGATACTTCAATATCAAGGGTTTGTGCAACAACACCCCGACAATCCTTCGTCTTCGGTCATGCCCTATAATGTGCAATCGGTGCTGGGATTACATTCTGGGCCATCGCTTTCTACTCAATTGATGATCGGTGAGCCTCAGCAGCAGCAACAACATCACTATGATCAGCAAGTGCTAGATGCTCAGCAATTAGCGGCTGTGGAGGCCGCGAGACAGCAACAGGAGATGCTCAGGGCTTATGAGCAGCAACGATATCAGCAACAGGCACAGCAGCTTGACCCTATGAGATCTAATATCGGGTTCGATAGTGCTGGAGCTGGACCCTCTACGGCAACTGGGTTTAATATCGGGTTCGATAGTGCTGGAGCAGGACCTTCTACTGCAACTGGGTTTAATATCGGGTTCGATACTGCTGGGGCTGGACCTTCTACGGCAACTGGGTTTAATCAGATGACTGAAGCGGCTTTGTCAACGTCCCTGGCTTTGGGCTCCTACGGCAACCCTTATCAGATTCAAGAACAGCCAGAAGAGCAATCTCATTCCCAACAGCTTCAGGTTGAGCTTCATCCACAGTTTTTACTTCAGCAAGAGCAGCTGCAGCATCAGCAGCTACATCCACAGCCAGAGCAACCACCGGCGCCACAGAAGCAAGAGACGACTGGAACCGACGAGCGTAGGAGCAATATTGGTCCGTTCTGTTAATATCTTTTCGACCTTTCATGCCTTCTAGGATTATTCTTTCAACCATTTTTTGTTCTGGGTAAGTCTCTCGTGTCTCTTTCTTTCCGTTTTGCTCTTTTTCGACTCCTATTTTGCATTTATATGTTGAAGTTTTGATTCACACTTCAAACATGAATTGGGTGATATTATTCTGTTAGCTGTGGAAATCCAATATTACTCTTTATTTCCTAGTGCAGTAGAGGTGGTTAAGAGAATTATTGTCTTTTCACTGCCCCGATATGTCCCCTTCAGTAATCGTACTCGTACCTATTAACCCTAGGTTCTTATTTTCATTCAAATGTTTTGCTTGCTTTCATTCATTGAAGTTAATATTCTTGGCCTTTGAAATAAATGAGCAGTCTTTCCATAATCTTTGAAATAAATAAACATAGGATTGTAGATGTTTTGATATGGTTACATAAACCTTATTTAGTGGCCATATTTAGTGAATTTATTATTTTCTGTCATAAAATTGATAGAGAATTCCACTATTAGTTAAGATCTACTATTAATTCAATAGATATGATCTATTATTTCACCAAATAAGGTCACTAAATTAGATACAATAAGTATTCCCCTTTTATATGCTATGTGTGCCTGATGGAAAAATCTCAAATATAAAATAAAATAAAATGTTCTATCCGGTGAAGTGAACTTACTTGGCTTTACACATTTGAATGTTAGGGTGTTTTTGTGTTGTTATGGTAGGTTAAGTCTTTGAGGTCTTCTTTTCTTGAGTAGTAGGTGGTTAGCGTCTAACTAGAATTTTTTTTTTTTCAAACATTAGTCTTTATAAAGAAATTACTAAGAAATATTGGTAAAATGGACAAACCACCTGCGGTTGTGGAGGTCAATGGGGATTTGGTTTGTTAAACAATTTATGATCTAATTGCTCTTCACTGGTTCTGGCTCCTTTTGAATTTGAGAGTACTTACAGGATATACCAACTACTCAATCAATGGCCAGGATGCGACCAAGCATTAGGTTTAAATTTTTTTTATGAATGCTCGAAATGCAATTTGAAGCAGATGGGACCCACTAATATAGTAAAATCCTTAATTTTATTGAAATTAGATATGTTATGTGAGAAGTGAAGTTGGTATGTGTTGAAGGATAACAGGACAAATAATTAATTTCATATTATTTTGTTTTTTTAATAATATTATTATTATTTTTGATCAAAATAGTATTATTTTGTTGGAAGTGAAACTTTTCAACCGTTTGGATATGAGAATGTCATGTTGATTTGTTTCTCTAAACACCTTTCATTACTGGAGAAACTAGAAAAATCCCTTTTAATTTTACTAATTTATATATGGACATTCTGAATTATCTGGCTGTTATGTCTTTTTATTCATAGAGCTAATAAAAATTTCTTGTTATGGCAGCTCATCTGACAATTACTTGTTCGTCTTTTGCTTTTGTTGCAGCCGTATACAAGCAAGCCGTGCAAAGACAATATATGAGAGAGAGATAGAGAGCAATTCACATTTTTAGGAGATAAAGCTTGTAAGTAATCAGTTTCCCTTATGTTTTGTGTAGATTGGTGGGCACATTTTGGAATGTAGGAGCATTATTTGCAGGTATAGTGTTACTCTTTTGGCTCACTTCGAGATGCTGTTACTACAATATTTTTCCATTTTTCATCATCCATCTTTCTGTTTATGGACACCCAAATTAGGATAAAGCAAGTTTTCCAAACTTCTTGTTTGTTTCAAAAACATCTCATTTTGTTCTAGTATATTCGAATACGACTGCTAATAATAATGCTATATGTGGTGATGATAGTGAATATTAATCATTGCATTGCACATGATAATATCTGGGACATGGTTGAATTATTTGCATGGTTTAATTTAGGTTTCAGAAATTTTTACGAGTTTCTTAATCAAATCTCCTGAGAATCTTGTGGACTGATCCATTTTTGGAACTTAGTAGAATATGGTTGAAATTATTTGTTGTTTGAGATTATTATATCCAATCATGGTCAGGCTCAAAGACATTTCGTAATGGCTTTAATGACCCATGTCATGTGCATTTGACTAAAATATATTCATGCAATATCTTGCCATTATACTATCACATAAGTAATAGTATTAGTTGCTTAAAATGCCCCCCAACTACCCTTGAGAACTGAAAGACTTGTATGGTCGTCACTTCCTGCACAGGTGAGATTGCAGACCAGTCATGAGCACACAGAGAGGAATGAAATTTTTTGGCTCTATTCACGAGGTGCCAACACGACACAAGTACAACATCGTTTCTTTATAATAGAATCATTGTACAAGATTTAATTTACAAAGAAAATAAAACAAAATTTTCTGAAAGGTAAGGCGATATTATTAAACTAGTAATTGCCCGTGCCTGAAGGCACGGCGTAACGAAAAATTAGATTAAAACTCTAATTTACCATAACGTTATCATAATTTACCATACCACTACAATAATTAATACATATTCAATCATCAACACATATCCAACCACCAAAACATCAAGTTAATCCCTACTAATTTCAAGAAATTTATGCAGAATTTCTTTTAAAAATAGATATACAGAAAAATATAAACCTGTCTACAAAACTTACAATCATCACTACATACCCAAACCACCAAAACAACCATCATTCCATACCCAAAATCATCATAATTATGTATAATTAGTTAACTTTACAAAAGACGGAACACAAAAAATACACACATACACAAAATAAAGAAACAACTTCATATTCTTTACAACTTATACCAAGTATCCTTCAATGTATACCTGAAAATATTTGAAATATAAAAATTATCGAAATAAGTGAGTCAAAATAAAACAATTGTAAATCCGAAACATAAGACCCCTTACTTTTTTCGTTAGTTGGATTCAATAAAATTAATTACATTACCCTGAAATGATTTAGATTGATATAAGTAAGAATTTAGAGAGTTTGTAACAAATTATCAATTTATTTAGGAAAATATATGGAGGAATGTAGAGACTTACAATCAAATAAGATTTTCTTAGTATCATTTCAACAGACGGTTCATTTGCTTAATGATTTCAATCATAAATCTGTATTAGTGACAATATAATGGTGTGTGAGTTTGATTTGCGAGTGTTTGATTGGTTACAGTTATGTGTTTGTGTTTGTGCATGTATTGTGTGTTGTGTGTCTACATGAGAAATAGAGAAATATAGAGTCTTAGTAAGAGAGATTTTCATACCTAAACAATTGTTTGGTCAGTGATGAGTTAGTCATCGTCAAAGGTGGACAGGTCGGTAATGGATTGCATATCATTTAACTCTCTTAAATGTCTTATTCATCCCTTTAAACCTTCTCTTCATCACTATCCTTAATGTCCTCGTATCAATACGAACGCACTTTGCCCAATGAGGAGAATGCACAACCACCTAAATTATTCACATAAACAATAAAAGTAACACAATATTTATATTGTAGGAATAGTAAAGTTATTTTAATACAGTGACATAAAGTAGATTTACCTGATTACGTCGGCCCCATCCACAAAGCTCCATTGTATATACACTATCGTTCTCGTTGACAAATTCACTCCAATCCTATAAAGAATGAATCTCATTGTAAAACTAAAAGTTGAAATGATGAAAAGATTACATAATTCAGTAGAAATAAATTTGTTTAAACTATACCATTTACTTGTCGTAAGAATCTTATAACAAAACTTCTGGGTAAACAATATTTGTAGTGCAATTCGACCCATCTTCTGGAAGGAGGACTGTAATACGATCTGAAGATGTGCATCTAGATAGTGCCACATAAAGGTGTCCATGACTAAAAACAGGTGTCCGCAAATCAATCCCAACGAACTTGACAGATTGTCCTTGGGCTTTATTGATTGTCATAGCATAAGTTAATCGGACAGGAAACTGACGTCTTGTCATTCGAAAAGGCAAGTCCAAAGATGTTGGTGTCATTGATATTCTCGGAATGAAGACTAAATTGCCAATTTTATCTCCATTTAATATCTGAGCTTCGATTACCCTTGAGGCACATCTAACAACCATCAATCGCGTGCCATTACAAAGTCCATCCTTTGGTGCAATATTTCGTAACAACATTATTGGGCATCCAACTTTCAACTCCAATTTAAACGGTGGCAACCCTGAAGGATTCAGCGAGTTTAAGTACTCATTAGGATATCGATTCCTAATGGTACGGTCAAGCTCATCACCTTCAGACATTTTATCTGCAGCTAAAAAAGTAATTGTCTCTTCCGGAGTAATATTCAGTGCTGCAGCATTTATATCACTGACGTCGTCATTACGCGCAGAGAGAATTGTGCGTTCAGTGAAAAAGGTTGGAGTCACTATACCAATCACATCCAATTGTGGATAGATTTTAAATATCAATTCATTTAGATTGTGACACCGGTTTATTGTAGATGGAAGTTGCACAATTTCACGTGGATTGGTCCCAATCTAAAAAATGAGAGTATAATTAGTCACAAAGTGAGATTTAATTCAAAGCATCATGTTAAAAAATTCAACAATTCAAGGTGGAATGAAATATTACCTCCATCAAGAATTTAGCAAAATTAGTATTTCGAACGTCAGTGCGAGTTAATCGCATGTTTAAACCTAGAGTCAAAACACATATATCTTTCCATAGCAAAGACCGTCTCAATGATGCACCCACAATTTGCTCACGAACGCCTTTAGGAATAACAGGCAATATTTGTCGAAAATCTCCACCCAGGACAACAGTGATACCCCCAAAAGGTCTTTTATCGTCTCTGATATCTTGAAGGGTGCGATCGACTGCCTCAACACAGTATCGATGCTGCATAGGAACTTCATCCCATATTATCAGCTTTGTTTTTCTAAACAATTCGGCATGCATTGATTGTTTAGTGAACCCACATATTGAATTGTCTAGGGTTTCCAAAGGAATACAAAATGTAGAATGTGCAGTGCGCCCCCCTACCAATAACAACGATGCAATACCAGATGAAGCCACAGTAACAACAACATGTCCATAACTACGCAATTTGGTTGCAATGGTATTGTACAAAAACGTTTTTCCCGTCCCAGCACCTCCACTCAAAAAAAAAGTAGTTGCTATGTTTTCACATACTGACGTTGTGACGGCAGTATAAGCAGCAAGTTGTGCATCATTAAGACCGTCAACATTAATTTGTGCATCAGACTGTTGTGCTTCATTCTGAAGTTGTTGATGCTCAAACAATAATCTATTTCTAACTGTTGCATTCCAATTTTCAATTGGTTGTGGCATGGGTGGAAAGTCAACTAAACTCTTCCCCGACTCATGGAGCAATTGATTAATCAAATATAAGCCATAATCTTCAATATGATCATTAGTTGGATTCAAAATACCAAACATAGTACGAATCTTGTGTGCTAAATCATCACATATATGTGCTGAGAATTGCGTCCACAATGCAAATGGATGCAATGGAAAGCATTCCGTTAGAATTATGGCAAATAATCTTCTTAATTGGTACCCCGTTCTCATAATTGCAGCCTCTTGAAGACATTGTATCCATTCTTCATCATCTTCAAGAAGTCCTCTTGCAACACATGCTGACTTGAATGTATCATGCATAACATTATTTACCGTGCGTAGCCAGTCAAATGAAGTAGGTCCTCTGACAACAGTTAGAAGCAAACGTAAATAAAACCGCTCACCTGAATTAGGGCTAGCAAAGTACATTCTACCAATTGCATAACCCCTTTGTCTTGGAGTCCATTTATTGATAGACTTGTTCCAAACAAATTTTTGTGGAAATTCCTGATAAGTTAATACACGTGCAGATTCATTTGCAGCGCAACAATCAAAAAAACCAGTTAGAGTTGTTTCTTGATGTGCACCTTTAGAAAGGATCGTATCAAAAGATTCAGCAGGGTTAAAGACCACACGATGCATCCCAGGCAAATGAAGTGCCAATCTTACAACCGACGGAATCTCTTCATGTAAAGGATTACCAAATAATCGCCACGCAGCTTCTGGAGGTCCAATATACCTAGCATCAAGATATTGTTGGATCTCATTAATTCCTCCAAGTACCATTGTTGCGCGATCATGTCCTTTATAAATATACTTGTGAATGTATTTTACACATCTGATTCCTGCACAAACTTCAACATTGATATGACAGTTGAACATTCTTGATAAGTACGGATTATGTGGCACAACATCTCTATTATCAATTTCTTGTCCCCTCACGATGTACTTCTGACCAGTATTACGACGACGATAGACAGGATATCCATCAGAGTCCATACTTGTTGATTCAACAAATGACCGAGGGTACCGCTTGGTACATACCCCATTTTCCATACATGATGCTTGTGGATTTCGAGCACCACATGGTCCGTGTACCATGCAACCTATGATTGTTTCAAAAAGCAATGGGTCAGTTTGACAATCCGGAAATTCAGCACACACTACTCTGTCCACTTGAGCACATGTTTGGATTTTATCAGAACCATGAAGGAACAAAAGTGCATGCATGTGCGGTAACCCCCTTTTTTGGAATTCAATTGTAAAAACATGTGCCACTTTTCTACCAAAGACGTTATTTGTTTCTATCTCCTTCATCAAAAAATTTCTCTTCAACTCAAAAACACGGGCCACTAAATCAGGACGGTCAGTAGGGATCTGATTTGGCAATAGGGAATTAGTAATTTCAGGCCATTTGGGATTTGCAGTCATAGTTAAAAAAATATCAGGGTGTTGATTATACCGCGTGATAGCCATTGAATCTTGAAAAATTTCAAACATATGTCTTGCACTACCAGTGAATGAAGATGGCAAAACCATTCGTTGACCAACTTGTTCAGGACCAAGCTCATCTGCACAAACATCTGTAAGACCTTGGTAAAGTTCTGCACGAAGCTTCGATTGATTCAATTTGTAGTATGTCAACCGATTTTGTTCAGTAGCGGCCCAAGCATCTACCACAAATTCTTGAAATAATTTTCCAGCTCTCAAAATCGTTGAATACTCAATGTCACGTTGGAACATACGATAACTGTAATATTGCAACTGTGTCAGTCGAGTAGATGAAGGTCCACCTTGGGAAGTGTTCCACTGTTTCAAATCTGGATTCCATCCTAGCTCACCATAAGGGAACAATACCACATAATGCAATGGCAAATAGGCCGGATGACACTCATTAATTTGCATCAAACCGTTATCTCCTCTCAAATGTAACACAATATCTCTCATTCCACTTGATTCAGTTCCATCTCCCGGTAATATTACCGCAATCTCATCAGTTGTTGGGAGATTATATCGACGTCGATCTGTTACAGAACTGTAGTGAAGATAGGCTGGTAAATTCACCCCCGTCAATTCCAATTCACTTAAAATTGTGTGAGCCTGTCGAAATTTCATAGGAAATGGATTTACTTGCAATAAACAATCTTGGATGGTTTTCAAAACATCTCTTCTCAAGTTAGGATTTCTGTTGGTGCGAACATCTAAAGCTGAATTAGGATCATAAATGTACAATTGAGAGTAAATTGGTTCACATCCTGGCTGTGGCATAAGCGATCCTGTTCGATGGCGTAATTCTCCATGGATGGTGAATGTTCTAGGCCCCCTCCCAACAATTAATCTGTCATCCAAAGTAGCACCAAGACTCGTAAACGCATTAGCTGCATTATACTCTCGTGTGTGTTGACGAAACGATTTTGATTGTTCATCATTGTTGTCATACAATGCTTTAAGCATTAAAGGAGGTGCAATAAGTGGAGGTAGTCTAATCTTTCCTTGTAAACAACATTTACCAAAGAGAGGATTTGATATAGATGATTTTGTTAATTTTTCAGCAAGCCAGTGTAAGGCAGAACAATGAGGACATGTTCGATTCATCAAGCCGAGGAAATGACGATCTGGAATTTGATGGTTTCGAGAATTAAGTGCAACATCCATAGCTACACCTTCTTCTACAGTATAGGCACTACATATAAAATTTAGATGTCATACAATTTGATTGTATAATGAGAACATGAATAAGACAGCAAGAGTGAGAATAGGAAATTAAAACTTATAGCGAACACCTGGTGCCTTCATTCAGATTGCGCATTTGTTGGAACATGTTTGTCATATCCGATGCCTCTGGGGAACATGGGGAGAATGGTTCCAAGACTGTTGTTATGCTTTTGTCTAGGTTTTGAGGAGGCAAGTCTTGGAGCATGGTAGTCACAGGCGACACCATTGAGATATTTGTTGGTGTGCCTTCTTCAAGATTTTGAGGAGGATTTTCTTGATTCATGATGGCCACAGACAACCACCGTGAAACAATTGTTGTAGTGTCTTCATTAAGATTTTGAAGCAAGGTGGTTGACGATGACTCTAAAACATTTGTTGTCACTATACTGTCTGTTACAGGATTGAAAATTTTGGTAGACAAAGTCATTGGTTGAAGGCGGGACCTTTTATTTGATTCTCGTTCTAGGCATGCTCGGCGACGACGGCTCGGTGGTAAAGAAGGAAAAAATCTAGGCTGAACGGGGGCACAATGTTTTGATCGCTCTCTTTCGGGGGCACAATGTTTTGATCCCAATTGACGTTTGGAGCACTCATTTTCTTTCCCAATATAACGCATTTCTGGAGCAAGCCTTGCACATTGCGGCAATGTTGATTGTGATATAACATTATACTTTGGTGCCTAAACCACAAACTCATAAAAAAATAATTATTATTTTATTGATTTAACGTATATCGTATCGTTTTTCACTTTGTATATATAGCAACGCGAGGTAACATTACAAATCATAATGCTACAATGTAAACAGTAATACGGATCAAAAGATTTACTAAACTCTTATTATGTATCAGTGTTGCATTAACAGAACTATCTACCCAACCACAGTTGCATCTAACACATTGTTTACTAATTACTGGACAGATGGAAAAAAATGCAATATCAGATTATAAAGTAACATGTTCTATAGTAATATGCTTGATCAATAGCATATTGAATTTAACAACTTGAAAGGTATGCTATGTATGAAAATGTGCTTCAAACTACTGGGAAAGGTTGAGGTTTCACTATTGATCGATGCTTCAAATTATGGAATGTTCAAACAAATTTAGAGTTTTAAAAAATGGGACCCAACAAACGATTGAAAAGCATAAAGGCTACAAATCAACATTAAGATTAAGAAACTAAAACTCTCAACTACAAAACTGGTAAAAAAACAAAAAATCATAGTTTCCAAATCAAACGTTCAATTGTATACACAGAATAACACGATTAAAAAAAAATAATATTAAATGCGACAAACAAAAACCTTGTTGACAAATCAAACGTTCTACATAAAACGAAACTTAAAATTTTTTAAATTCAATAACATCCAAATCCATTGTAAAAATATAGAGAAAAGAATAGGATTAAAAGTGATACCAGTTGGCAATCTTGATTTTTTGTTCCTTGGCTAGAAGTGGTTGCTTTTTCTTTCCCCTTAAATTTGTCATTCGCCAAAGCATCAGACCTTTTTTTTTCCTTCTGTGTAAGAAAATGCTACTTAAAAGCCAAAAAAAAAAAATTGAATGAGAAATAGATGTGAGAATACACTACCTCACGTATACGGAGACAATTTAGTTCATACTCATTGCGAATTACCACTCCTAC
This sequence comes from Ilex paraguariensis, assembly GCA_963454935.2. Classification (NCBI taxonomy): domain Eukaryota; kingdom Viridiplantae; phylum Streptophyta; class Magnoliopsida; order Aquifoliales; family Aquifoliaceae; genus Ilex; species Ilex paraguariensis. The sequence goes on from CAUOFW020009313.1 coordinate 44,122, forward strand.
ATTATTATGACGAAGTCTTCGAACCTGTAGACCAAAAAAACATTGAATAGTAAATAAGCGGGTAAAAAGATTAGATAAAAAGTAAGAAAATGATGAGTAAGAAAAACTTATCATACGGTATTTTCTAGGTCGTCATCCATCTGTCACGACATTAATAAAAATACATTAAAATAAATAAGTTATTAAACAAATCAATAAGATATATTTAGAGAGAGTTAATTAGATAATAAACTTACACTGCCAAATATAACGACATCATCCATTGGTCGATGATTGTGCAGTTGAAACGGTTGTAGCTACATAGTAATTATCATAAGCTATGTATAATTAACATCAATTACAATGAAATTTCATACAATTAACCTGCATTCCATAAAACATAATACATATACAAAAATACATACACATCCAATTCCTAAAACCAAAATTAAGAAAAAAGACAACCTAAATTAGTCTATAAATTTCACAAAATAAACACTACATAATAACCAACTCAATATGCATTCCATCCTAACATTCATAATAAAAAAAACCTATTTCTTCATAACTATAAACCTATTTCATAGTAAAAATAAAAATAAAAATAATTAAACACCCAATTAAAAGACACTCAATTTAAATGTGTGTGTGTGTTTTGTGTGGTGTTGTGTGTGTGTGTGTTACTGCTGTGAAAGAGAGATAGAGTGAGAACACAAATTAAACACTCATTGTAAACAAAGCCAAATTTAAAACACTCAAATTAAATAATACATATACAAAAATACATACACATCCAATTCCTAAAACCAAAATTAAGAAAAAAGACAACCTAAATTAGTCTATAAATTTCACAAAATAAACACTACATAATAACCAACTCAATATGCATTCAATCCTAACATTCATAATAAAAAAAAACCTATTTCATCATAACTATAAACCTATTTCATAGTAAAAATAAAAATAAAAACAATTAAACACCCAATTAAAAGACACTCAATTTAAATGTGTGTGTGTGTTTTGTGTGGTGTTGTGTGTGTGTGTGTTACTGCTGTGAAAGAGAGATAGAGTGAGAACACAAATTAAACACCAATTGTAAACAAAGCCAAATTTAAAACACTCAAATTAAACACAAACATTCAAAAACAGAAGCTGTCGTCGACTTTAAATATTCTTTGTATTGATTATTTTATAAGAAGACTTATAATGAAATAGATAAGAACACACAATAATAACTAACTCAACATCTATTCCATCCTAATATTCATAATTAAAAAAACCTACTTCATCATAACTATAAACCTATTTCATAATAAAAATAAAAACATCCAATTAAACACCCAATTTAAATGTGTGTTTTGGTGCAAATGTGTGTGTGTGTTTTGTGTGTTATTGTCAAGGGTGTGCTACTACTGTGAGAGAGAGAGAGAGAGAGAAAACACAAATTAAACACCTATTATTAAAATAGCCAAATTTAAAACACTCAAATTAAACACAAACATTCAAAAACGGAAGCTGTCATCGACTTTAAATATTATTTCTATTGATTATTTTATAAGAAGACTTATGATGAATTAGATAAGAACACTAATCAATAATAACCAACTCAACATTCATTCCATCCTAACATTCATAATAAAAAAACATATTTCATTATAACTATAAACCTTTTAATAAAAATAGCCAAATTAAAAAACTCAATTTAAATGTGTGTTTGTGTGCAAATGTGTGTGTTTTGTGTGTTGTTGTGTGTGTGCGTGTGCTAGTGCTGTGAAAGAGAGAGGGGGAGAGAGAGAGGGATAGAGTGAGAACACAAATTAAACACCCATTGTAAAAAAAATTAAATTTAAAACACTCCAAATTAAACACAAACATTCAAAAACTGAAGCTGTCGTCGACATAAATGGAAGAACCACACTGCCTTTAAATAGACAAAGAATGCAGGGATACACAGAGTTCAAGGATCTGCATCTCCTCTACATATGTTTTTCCTTAATCTTTCATGATAATTCATGCACCATAATAAAGTAAAACCCACTGCAGAGAGAGTTTTTTCCATAATGCTCAATTGACAACATAGAAAATCATGTCCAAACTAATTCAACTAATACAACATTAGAACGAATGAAGTTAGCCTCAACTATAGTTATAGATTAACACAACTTTACAACCACTTTCTCATTTCTATTAGGAATATCATCGAACGGGTTTTGGGCATCATAGCATCCAAATATATATGAATGTAAAGATAAACTTAACTCTCTGAAAACACAAAAAAATGAAGAAAAAAATATATACCAAGTGAAGTACGAACACAAACTATTTGCACCAATCTAAAGCTAACAAAATTTTTTTTAAAAAAATCATAAACATCTTTATGCACATAAAACCATAGAGAAAAAATATGATGAAAAGTCATACCAGTTGACAAACTGTAGCTTTTTCTTTCCCCTTAGATTTGGCTTTCGTAGATGAATTTGACATTTTTTCCTCCTTTAATAAAAAAAAAAAACAATGCATATAATGTAAGAAAAAATGTTGCAGTATGTTGTTAAGCTATTGTCGCTTCAACAGATCAAACTTTTCACCGAACTCACAATTATATAACAGTGTTGCCTTAATAGAACTGTTTACCCAATCATTTACCAGCTTCATAATTATAATAGTCATAAACATTTTTATACACATAAAATCATAGATCGTCATCCATAATAGCATTTTCAAATTTTGGCATTTAAGCATAATTGTAGTTATTTTCAATAGCATTCAATATCATATTTTCAGCATTTGCACAATAATATTATTGTAGTTAAATCATAAGCAGTCTACTTTCATAAGCAGTCATGTGACAACTAAGTAAGTCACATGAGTAGTTCAAATGCCACAAAGCCATTCAAAATTTAAAAACATAATGAGTACTTTAAATGCATAAGCCATAATTAACCAAGTATGAAAAATTAACTCATCATAAACAGCATAATTAAAAAATTATATTGTAAAAAGCCCAACATTTGTGTAACTCCTTAAACCACCAACAAAGTATATCCAAAAATGATTCCACTGTTCTCAAAGACAACCAAAAGTTGTCACAGCAACATCATTGTGCCACGAATTAACTTCTTTTAAGAACAAATAACTTTTGAATTATTAATTCAAAGGTAACGAATGATCATTAATGCAAAGATTCTAGACCCACAAATTTATATAGTATCTCAGTTGGTTACTAAATAATAGACAACAACTATTCAAAAATCAATGTGGGAAGATATGACACATGCAAATGGGAGACTAATTCAATTGTTAGATAATGAAAAATATAAGTAATTCCAGGGATGTGTAAATCACCCCAACATATTATATGAATGACCAACACTTTTCTTTTATTACTTTAATGGGCTAGGAAAAATGCATTTTGCAATATTGAAAACACAATACACTCTAGAACAAAGGCAATGGACTATATTCTAAACATTTTAATCAACCAAAAATCTTAATCCAAAAAAACATAATTGAACAGTCAAAAGCGTTCGAAATCTGTAGGTTCCAAAAGTGTTATCGGGATAACATCACTGAAAGTGAAATTAAAATCAAGACTTAAAAGTGAAAATTCTAATCGTACAGTACTTAATCAAGATATTTCATTGAATGTGCAAGATATTTCAATCTTGCTTAATCAATAAAAAAACAAAGGAAAAGAATGCAGGAAGAATATGAATTATAAAAAATCCAAGAAACACAAAATACAGAACAGACTGCACCGAGTTTGCTTTTCACCACCCCCACCATAAAGAAAGTGAATTTTAATTAATTTTATCAGAGAGTGGAATGAAAGAAAAAGGAGATTACAAAGAACTTTTGGTTCCAAACAAAAATTAATTTAAGCAAAACAACGCCCTAACATAGCTAGCCAGTAAATAACGACACCATGAAATATTAAAACAAAAAACCAACCAATTATGCACCTGGTACCACACAACACAAACATGAATATAAGATACTCTTACATATTTCTGATAATAAAAGTGTTAACTTAGTTTTAAAGGAATAATTTCTTCCACGTGCCAAGAACAAAGGCTAAATTTGGGGAAGGCATTTTCAAGTCTGCGTGTTGCTGTGAAGACCAGATGGAGAAGAGGGAGAATAAAATAAATAAAAGACACAATCATATCCAAACCATTAAAACACCATTGTCTCTTTCTCACAGTCTGCCAAGATATGTTCTACCCAAAGCATGTTCCAATGGAAAAGAAAAATCTACATTTGTAACTCGAATCTACATAAGGAAAGAATCTACATTTGTAACTCGAAGATCACAAAATTATGTACACACAAAATTATGTACACTTAAAAAAAACATATCAAACCAACACAATACAATAAAGTAAACATTTTTGCAATTGATCGAGTAAATAAGCAAACATTTTTAATGGAATTACGCAGTTGAAATACATCAATTCAGGGAAAAAAAAAAAACTATTCAGGAAAAAAAACTGAACAGATGAAAAAAAAACTGAATAGATGTTGAGTAAAAGCAAGCTCTGGTCGACCCAAACAGTAGGGGTTAACAATGACTATCTCAAATAAATTTGTTTATTAAACTTTTAATAATGTTGCTTGCATTAACTCTTGGGTTAGAAAGAAATGAAATGTCTTAAGTCTCATAAGATCAAACATCTTCCGAGACATTTCATGCAAAAGAAATTGATCATGAATCTCGAATGAAAAATTGTTCATCAAAACTATGAACCAGGACTATATTTTAGTCACTTCCCAGCCCAGAGGAATACATAACTCGGCCATTTAGGAAAGACCTCGAGGAGATGACTAATTAAAAATATTTAAATCTACATTTGCTGTAAATTTGCAACTCGAATTTGCAACTCGAGTTGAGATTAAATTCAAATTTGCAGTTGAGATTATCAGTAGATTTGCAACTCGAATCTACATAAGGAAAGAATCTACATTTGTAACTCGAAGATCACAAAATTCTGTACACACAAAATTATGTACACTTAAAAAAAACATATCAAACCAACACAATACAATAAAGTAAACATTTTTGCAATTGATCGAGTAAATAAGCAAACATTTTTAATGGAATTACGCAGTTGAAATACATCAATTCAGGGAAAAAAAAAAAAAACTATTCAGGAAAAAAACTGAACAGATGAAAAAAAAACTGAATAGATGTTGAGTAAAAGCAAGCTCTAGTCGACCCAAACAGTAGGGGTTAACAATGACTATCTCAAATAAAGTTGTTTATTAAACTTTTAATAATGTTGCTTGCATTAACTCTTGGGTTAGAAAGAAATGAAATGTCTTAAGTCTCATAAGATCAAACATCTTCCGAGACATTTCATGCAAAAGAAATTGATCATGAATCTCGAATGAAAAATTGTTCATCAAAACTATGAACCAGGACTATATTTTAGTCACTTCCCAGCCCAGAGGAATACATAACTCGGCCATTTAGGAAAGACCTCGAGGAGATGACTAATTAAAAATATTTAAATCTACATTTGCTGTAAATTTGCAACTCGAATTTGCAACTCGAGTTGAGATTAAATTCAAATTTGCAGTTGAGATTATCAGTAGATTTGCAACTCGAATCTACATAAGGAAAGAATCTACATTTGTAACTCGAAGATCACAAAATTCTGTACACACAAAATTATGTACACTTAAAAAAAACATATCAAACCAACACAATACAATAAAGTAAACATTTTTGCAATTGATCGAGTAAATAAGCAAACATTTTTAATGGAATTACGCAGTTGAAATACATCAATTCAGGGAAAAAAAAAAAAAACTATTCAGGAAAAAAAACTGAACAGATGAAAAAAAAACTGAATAGATGTTGAGTAAAAGCAAGCTCTAGTCGACCCAAACAGTAGGGGTTAACAATGACTATCTCAAATAAAGTTGTTTATTAAACTTTTAATAATGTTGCTTGCATTAACTCTTGGGTTAGAAAGAAATGAAATGTCTTAAGTCTCATAAGATCAAACATCTTCCGAGACATTTCATGCAAAAGAAATTGATCATGAATCTCGAATGAAAAATTGTTCATCAAAACTATGAACCAGGACTATATTTTAGTCACTTCCCAGCCCAGAGGAATACATAACTCGGCCATTTAGGAAAGACCTCGAGGAGATGACTAATTAAAAATATTTAAATCTACATTTGCTGTAAATTTGCAACTCGAATTTGCAACTCGAGTTGAGATTAAATTCAAATTTGCAGTTGAGATTATCAGTAGATTTGCAACTCGAATCTACATAAGGAAAGAATCTACATTTGTAACTCGAAGATCACAAAATTCTGTACACACAAAATTATGTACACTTAAAAAAAACATATCAAACCAACACAATACAATAAAGTAAACATTTTTGCAATTGATCGAGTAAATAAGCAAACATTTTTAATGGAATTACGCAGTTGAAATACATCAATTCAGGGAAAAAAAAAAAAAACTATTCAGGAAAAAAAACTGAACAGATGAAAAAAAAACTGAATAGATGTTGAGTAAAAGCAAGCTCTAGTCGACCCAAACAGTAGGGGTTAACAATGACTATCTCAAATAAAGTTGTTTATTAAACTTTTAATAATGTTGCTTGCATTAACTCTTGGGTTAGAAAGAAATGAAATGTCTTAAGTCTCATAAGATCAAACATCTTCCGAGACATTTCATGCAAAAGAAATTGATCATGAATCTCGAATGAAAAATTGTTCATCAAAACTATGAACCAGGACTATATTTTAGTCACTTCCCAGCCCAGAGGAATACATAACTCGGCCATTTAGGAAAGACCTCGAGGAGATGACTAATTAAAAATATTTAAATCTACATTTGCTGTAAATTTGCAACTCGAATTTGCAACTCGAGTTGAGATTAAATTCAAATTTGCAGTTGAGATTATCAGTAGATTTGCAACTCGAATCTACATAAGGAAAGAATCTACATTTGTAACTCGAAGATCACAAAATTCTGTACACACAAAATTATGTACACTTAAAAAAAACATATCAAACCAACACAATACAATAAAGTAAACATTTTTGCAATTGATCGAGTAAATAAGCAAACATTTTTAATGGAATTACGCAGTTGAAATACATCAATTCAGGGAAAAAAAAAAAAAACTATTCAGGAAAAAAAAACTGAACAGATGAAAAAAAAACTGAATAGATGTTGAGTAAAAGCAAGCTCTAGTCGACCCAAACAGTAGGGGTTAACAATGACTATCTCAAATAAAGTTGTTTATTAAACTTTTAATAATGTTGCTTGCATTAACTCTTGGGTTAGAAAGAAATGAAATGTCTTAAGTCTCATAAGATCAAACAGGAGTGTGCAAGCAGGAGTGCATATAATCTGAATTCAACCCTTCAACTACCAAACCCAAGTTCAATCCAAACCCAATATTCAATCCGAACTTTTCAAGCCGAATGTTAATAGGTAAATTGTACTAATAGTTCTTGAAATTTACTACTTATATATTTTGAACCTTAAAGTTCGAATTTCGTCAATTTAGGCCTCCGAATTCATACTCTAGACCTGGTCCCTCGCACTAACTGATTTGGACAGAAAAATTTCACGTGCAACGCATGTAACTACAATTAAGGGAAATTGGGTCATTCTTGGCCACTCAAATCCAAACACTATTATTTGTACAGTGAACAACTAAAATCTCAACCCAAACAATTCTTCCTCTGTTTTTTATTCTTCATTTTCCTTTCTCTCCTTCTCCCTCTCCCGCGACACACAACAGACGCTCACAACTCCCAACAAACCATTCACTCTTTCTATACAAACACTCAGAACCTCTCTATCTCTCTCAATCACATACGAACTCACACACAAAAATACTCCTACTACAATTCTGTTTCTTTAAGCACACACACACCACACTCTGGAAAATACCCATTCAAACAAATTTAGTGTGAACCATTCACCTAATTCAACCAACCACAGTCAAAAATTCAAAACTCGCAATTCAAATTAATTCAAAATAAAATTGAAAACAACATCGAAATTGAAAACAAAATTGAAAATTGACATCAAAAATTATATCAACAATCAAAATTATATTAAAATCAAAATAAAATCTGACTTATTGGGGGTTGGGGTTGTTTGTTCAGCAGTGGGTTTTGGGTAAACACAAAATTGGAGTTGGAGTGTTGGAGACTTCTTGGTGGAGGTGGAAGTTGGAGTCAGGTCATGGTGCCCTCGCCATCAATGACCGAAAACAGAGAATAAGAGGGAGAAATCTATGAAAACCAAAGGAAGGGAGTGGGTGGGGTTGGATAGATGGAGGCCTGATGGTGGTGAGGGGGTTGGGCCGAAAAACAGAGAAGGGGATTGGGCTGGTGCGCATCTCGAATGAAACAGAGAAGGGGATTGGACTCATGCAAAAGAAATTGATCATGAATCTCGAATGAAAAATTGTTCATCAAAACTATGAACCAGGACTATATTTTAGTCACTTCCCAGCCCAGAGGAATACATAACTCGGCCATCGAGGGTTTTCTTTGCAAGATTGAGGGCACCAATCACCTGTGAACAAACTTACGATTAGAGTTGGTTTACTGGTGTTTGGTGTCATCATCTTGCACTGTGAATCTATGCCAGTGAAGAAATTAGTATCAAGAAAATTTGTCAAGAGAACAAAGGTGTGATTTTGGAACTCTAACTTCCTTTACTGGTTTCTAATTCCCGAATAATATACCTGGGCTGAGATTGGTGAGCCGCTGTGTGCCGCTGTGTTGAACGCCGTTGGTGTCGCTGCTGTGTTGATCGCCATCGCCACTGTGTGCCGCTGCTGAGCCATGGCAGAGGAGTGAGAGGGGTGTGGGTAGAGGGGTAAGGGGTCTGGGTTGCTGTGTGCTGCCGTTGTGTTGAGCCATGAGGCATGGCAGAGGAAATGGGTGTGTAGGGAATGGGTTGGGATCAACAGAGAGTAGCTGTAGGGGTGGGTTGGTGTGTAGGGGAATGGGTTTGATTTGAGGCAGAGAGTATTTGAGGCAGAGAGTAACTGTAGGGAATGGGTTTGATTGGTGGGTTTGATGTGAGCCTTTGGATTAAGTTAAAAGAATTGAGATGAAATTTAGATCATTGGATTAAAATTAGAATGAATCTGAGCCGTCCTTGTGCTTTTCCAAATGAATTTAAATAAAATTAAATTTTTAAGTGAATAAAGATTCAAAATTGGTTCTATTTTATTATTATAGATGAACAGCACATAAGGACACTTCATAGACTACATCCAAAAGTCTAAATGTTCCAAGACGAAAATAAAACCCAATTAAAAAAAAAGTAGTAAAACAAAAAAATTATAACCCAATAGATTGAAATAAAAACACATATTGTCCGGGGGTTTAGAAAGTTAACATGAAATCGACAGCTAATCACCTTAAAATAATTAAAATATTTCTAATTAAATTGTGATTATTGACGAAACTAAATAAAATTTTAAAAACATCGCGTTGACATAAAAAATTGCCAACTCAAGCTGCGCCAAACTAAACTCCCTTCGGTTAAATAGAGGCCATATTACTTTGGGTAGGGACGAAAGTGAAGAATAAAGTTATTTTTCTAAGTGATGTTAAATTATCTATAATATAAAATAAAGAGGTTTCAATAAATTTATTCGATTGTCTTAAATAAATTCATCAAACGATTATTAATATCACTCTAAAAAATATTTATATTCTATCATAATTTCAAATAGAGACTACCTCTAATTAGGTTGTAGAAGTGGTACACTGTTGGCAACACAAGACAAAATTGAGGCACCCCCTATATGTATATGTTCGGACGTGGGCAGATTCCTGACATATCATGGAGATGATACTATGTGCAAAAAGGGGCAGCACGTATATGTATACATATTATGAAGGGGGAAAGAATAATAGTGATATGATACCAAAAATTATATTTTTTTAAGGTATAAATTACAATTTGTAAATATTATGATCATTGAAGGTTGCAATAAATACAAAAAATTACAACTTATAAGAGAATAGTTATAACTGTTTAAGAAAAATTATAATTGATCATGTATATCTATAATCGATCATGATCTTATTGTGAACAATTATAACTTCTACCATAAAAAATTATAATTTTTGGTACAATTTTGGTATTGTAAACTTTCTCTTATGAATAATACCAAGGGTCAACCTGTGTAAATTTCGAGGTTAGCAATTGGCCTAGTGCCCATTGCCCCGCTGTTGAACTTTAATATCGCGTGTTCAAACCTCATTGTTTTCCTCTTCCGTAATAGTGTTTGACCCAAAAAACAAAAAACAACTATATGCATTTGACCCTCTCCAAACTCCACGGTTATATATACCTAGAGTACAATATGAAATGAAAATGTCAAACCAATACATATATGTTTTTGTGTAATCAAAATCCATTCCGACAGAAGCATAGTATAAATTCAAAAACCTATTAACCCTCATCTTTGTTGTCTGTTATGGAGTAACTGCATCAGCATCCATAAAATGATTTTGTATACCTGTGCTACACATATGTGGACTCTCTAGGAAGTTGAAAGTAGCACAGAAGAATAATTTCCAATCTGTGTTGATGTTACATCTTTCTAGTAACACAATACAGCAAAATCAGCATTCAAGGAACAACAAAAACTCTCGAGTGCACAAATCGAAACAACCTTTCTTCTTGGGTGCTCTCTACGTGCCCTTCGTTGGACTGTCAAAAAGGATATATTACAGAGGGCTCAAAAGAAGAGTTAGGATCTTAAGTTCATGCAAAATCCCCATTTTCTCTTGGACTTCACGATCACAATGCACCAGCAACTCACTGTTCTGTTTTTATGAAATGAGTGGTTAAGAGTTTTGAAACAGTAAATCCATGGAAGGTGTCAACATCGAAGAGTTCTTTCAGCCTCTCATCACATATTATTCTCCTCCTGTCAGAGGGATCCTGCAATAATGTGGAAAAAACAGAGTGAGAGACTGCTCGGGCTTTTCCGTCGAAAATCAATTGTATGGCATACAAAAATATATATATACTAAAGAAAGCATTTCCCCAGGCTATTTAGTATTACTAGCCAAATCTTAATGCTACTGCTTCCAAACAAGATGATGACGAAAACATACCCCAAGACCACTAATACACTAAAATCCACTTAGAATTTCAAGAGAATCTTAACAGATTTTATCCCATATCATAAACTAAACCATAACAGTCAATTGAATTTACTCTTTCAATGGTCTCTGATTATACTGATGAAAAATGGTAAGACATCATCAATCATTATCGTCTTTCTTGTTAAAGCATTGCTGATACTGTGATCCTCCCGCCGTATTTGTATTTGGTGAAAAGCACACACCTGTTCCAAAGGTTAGTCGATCCAAAAACAAACAAAACAAAACAAAACCACACAGACTCCCTGGTTTTAGAAAACACCATGGGGCAAATTCCGCAACACTCCCAGAGCTCTACCAACAAAACAATGATATCCCTGGTCATTTGACATGGGAACACCTGAACACTGTCCACTTCACAAAAATGCTGATATCAGCAAAAATCATACAAGAGGTTTTCGTGCAATTACTCAAATGTCAGGAGTCTCCATATTGATAGTCAAGCCTCCAGATTTACGCAGAGACAAAAAATTACACACCCCACCCCCGGGGATAAGATTACCATCAACAGATTTTACCACATGCTTTCATTTGCTGTTCCACTTTTCTCATGATTTCCTAGTATAAGAATTACAGAGGATTAACTATCCGTAGTGTAGTATAAATCACTGCAGTTACAAAATGTCTAAATTTAGCCAAATTAGAGCTACCGAGACATTTATGTGCATGCTGGGGCGGACAAAATTTGTCTTCAAGAAGCAGCATTGTTGGGCTGCTTGCTTCTAGATCATGTAATTTTCAGTTACCTAACAATAATTCCAAACGGGTGTGGAATGCATCCACCTTTCAAGATGTTTATTCTCCATTTTCTTCTCCTAATCTCATCATATTAACCCCAAAACCCAACCCCCAAAAAAATGGAAGAAAAAGAATCCTCAGGTTGTAAATTCCATATTTAGTTTTACTACACTATTAAGCAATTAACATTGCCATTGTAAATTCCATATTTAGTTTTACTACACTATTAAGCAATTAACATTGCCATTGGAATATTGCAAAATAATGATAACCATATACCTGGAGGTCGTTTTGTTTAATGTATTCCCAGATTCTCTTCACAGTATCGGACCGCGACAATGCACTTTCCCCTGTGCCAAGGAACTTCACTAGAGCATCTGAAAGTGGAAGTGGAGCAAGAAAACCTGAATTATTGCCCTTCTGCCGCTTTTCCTTTCTTTTTGGTTCATCTGAATCTATAAGAGATCATTTCAAGGTGAAAAAATTGTCGCAAGAAATATTTCATCGTTAAATTTGAATGAGTGTTACATTACACAAGCCTAATCTGCTTATGTGCACATACATATTTGTATCACAACAGTGTCTTAATGTATGCATAGGGCTGTTTAAGACATTGCCAAACCCAATTTATCTAAAAATGGGACAAGAAAATTTTGAAGCCATCAACAGGGAAGGGACAGGATCCAGCAAAGCAAGGAAAAATGCTTGTATCAGTCGTGGTCATGCATGGAAACAGGGTTGAAATTACTGCCGTGCATATTAACACTTGTGACTCCCAAAAGTAAACAAAATAACATCATCTGTAAACTTAAATCACTGTACCCACCTTCTTCTTCTCTCTCTTGCTTCCGCTGTTTTGCCTTCGGTGTAGAATTTACAGGAGCTGCTTAAATAAGGACACATTGTAAGAAATTTCAAGAATTTTTATGAAATCGTTAAGTTCTTGAAGATGTCAGATAATAACATAAAATAGAGAAGATTGCAAAGTGATTTATTGAGAACAATGAATAGTCCACAGGCTATAGGAATTAGGAAATCACATTACTTGACATGACAAGCCTTAGAGTTGGCTTTAGAGTTTTACATGAAAATAATTACAGAGAGTCCACACCAAGTATACAAGAAAGATGGATCAAAAACCCACCCTCCAGATGAATCATAGGAAAATGCAAAGAAAACAATTATATATTGCCAGAAAAATAAACCAAGTATAAAAGGTAATTTTCAGGTTTATATGATTCGTGAGATAAACTGGATCAATAATTACCTTAAAGCCAACAATCCAACATTTGAGTTGATTCGCTAAGACAATGTTGAGGCAGTCTTATTCTAAAAATGAAGACACCTTGGTATCATGGAGTTTTCTATAATGCAGACTTCCTAAACTTGGCCCTATTACAAGACTTTGAGGCACGAATGACAAGTCACTTTTCTACTAGATGGCAAATAGGTTCACTCACTATTCCTTCACCTTTGCCAATTGTTCAATTTTGTGATAGAATCCTAAACTCGCACCACCTGATGCCTTTTTAATAATACAAAAGTTTCCGCCTTTCTGTTTGGAAGGTAACGACAGCTTTTGTCCCTTTCTCCATCCAAATAAATTGTCGGCAGTATGTATGTTATACAAAAACTCAATGGGATCAACCTGATTCCAGTATACTTGACTCTTACAAATTTCACAATCTTAGGACCTTTACGAGCATGCATTATCCTTCAAATGCAATGCCTCATCTCCTCGTAGGGTTATATTTCATTATCAGATTTTATGCCCGATGTCTTAAAAACTCTTTTCCCCCTGTGCACTAGTCATGATTATAATTAGCTGATTGGGGGGACACTTGCAGCAACTCAAAATGCTACCATGAGATTATTCTTATGGCATAAATGAGTTTTTTTCGTTGAGTTGCATAGAGGGGTTATGCAGTCTAATTTGGCAAAAGCATGTTTATGCAACTGAACCACATTATGTTATTTTACACAAAAGCTTCTACTTGTAAGTTGTTCAATTGCCAATATCTTCTTTCCTAGTCCAAAAAAACTTGTGGAAAATCCTGTTGTCAAGTTACACAGTCTACCTCTGTGAAAGCATAGTCATACCATGCAACAAAGGTAACCATGTCTCAAGATCCTCTACATAAATCAGGAATTGATTCTCTATTCTTTATTTACTATATCCCCTACCCTCAATGCTTGGCAAAAATAAATTTACAGCAATACAGCTGTAACTATTAGTTTCTGAAGCTAAGTTCGACTGGTAAATAACACCCCTTCCCCCCTCAAAAAAAAGGGAACAAAGGAAGTAGCACTGTAGCATATATCGAAGCACAATTTGTTAAACGACACCAAGAACTGATTGGGCAAGCAAGTGTTCAGAATCATGAAACAAACTTCATATAAAAAACATGATAAAACTATAGGAAGTTATACCACCGTCAGAATCCAATGACCAGATATGTTTTGCTAGGGCTTTGTTCATTTGGAACATGTTTATGGAATCCACACTGAAGAGTTCACGTAACTTTTCATCACAAATTATATTCCTCCTATTGTTTGGGTCTTGCAAATCATTCTGTCGAATATAACTCCACAGTCGCTTGACAACCTAGGATGAAGATGACATAAAAATGAGTATCCGACCTGAAATTTTGTGCTGATATAAAGTTCACTGATACTTTTGTATACCTCAGTCCTGGCTAATTCGGATTCCCCAGTGAATTTCTGAAGTTGTGGAGATAGACCACATAATTTGGTAAATCCACCCCCTCTTTTCTTGACCTCTTTATTTCTCTTTTTAGACCTGATTAAACAGAGAGTAGCAACATGTTTAACAATATTAATAGGTGCAGCCTCTGGTCCAGATTTTATCAACTTTTTCATGCAAAGCAGGCATGCAAGATGAAACGTCATGCTACTAATAAACATCTCCTGTTATAACATAAAAGCTAAACAACAAGGGGCAAAAGATACAAAGAAAATGGATAGAAACATACCATCAAATACTAGGAATAAAATGGTACACAACATTACATAAAAATATAACCTTTAGAGATTTTTCTTTCTTGATATTAAATAATATAGAAATGCATGATTGAAAGGTAGGATTGCAGAAATAGATAGGATTGCAGCAATAGACACAAGTTAACAAATTCAAAACAAGGTTTTATAACCAAAAGAAATTCAACATTTTCATATTGATTTCTGATTTGTTTGTACAAGGAAAATGTCCTAAAAATAACAAGTTCCAATCACCTGGCCATTGGATGCGGCCCTAAAATGGGACAGTACCACTACCACATATCCATATAAAAGCAACTAGCGTTATTTGCAACCGCTACTCGGCTCGTCATGCAATCCAAGAATGCATCTACTGCAAGCTAGAAAGTGTGCGCGAAAATCTGAAGCTACCAAATCCAGGTGTATCAGCCAGAGCAATCAGGCTGGCTCAGCCCACCCCACCATGTGCCCAAGATGTAAGAGTCAGTGGTAGAAGTAGCATGGCTTGAGATCGACGGATTGCAAGGCAAATGACAAATTAAACTGGAGATCACTAACATGTATAGGACCCTTAACGAAGGGGATGCGAGACAAAGTAAACTCACCGTGTTATCAATAAGATAAGACAAAAGCAACTCCTTCTTTGTTAGAGTGCGTGCCCCATTTAGATGGGTCACTTCACTCACGTAATAGAGAGTTAACAAAGTAAGAGTAAAGGTATAAACAAGATAGATTGATTGGATCATTCGATCACTACCTCATATGCTCTCTTCCCTATGCTTTTGGGGGCTATGGGGAGAGAGCTATGAGTAAGTTCCATCATTCCCACTAGAATAGACGAGTTAATCAATCGGGTTGATTAAACCTCTCCCAAAACAAATTTCAACAGGAAGGAGTAAAGTATAAATTATGATATGAAATCAATTTCTCCCCTCACTTTGGCATGGACAAGGAGGCCTAATGTCCAAGCCCTATTTCTTAAACACCAGTAAATTTTAAGCAAGCAATGTTAGAATTACAATGCGAGCTGTATGACAGAAAAAAAAATTAAAATTTATAAAGACAGCAAACACTCGATCCAAATAACAAGATAAGGTTCATAAAAAAATAAAAATCGAAAATAATGAAGCTTGTATTCATCTGTGTGTGAGCGAGTGTATGGCACATAACTAACCCTCTTTTGGTGGTTCTTTTTCCATGACTCGCTTCTTCCGATTCCTTTTCTACCTCCTCCTCCTCTTCTTCTGATTCGTTTTCGCCACCGTCACTTTCTTCTGATTTTATCTTCGCAGACTCTCCATCATATTCTTCGTTTGAATGTCCCTCATCGTCTTCGTCGGCATTTTCGAGGTGGCTTTGGAGGTAAAGATCGACCTGCTCTCTAATAAAAGGCTTCTTATCCGACAAATCGATTCCGAAATCTTGCTCTAACTTCCGGCGAACGATTGCCGTGGTCGTCGTGTTCAGGTCCGACGTGCTCAGGAACTCCCGTAGCCGACCGATAAGCTCCTCCTCCGATACCATTGCCTCCGGTTCATACGCACAGTTGGCAAAGTTAGGTTTAAGAGTTCGGTGGGCTTAAAAAGTGAAATGGCGATTTTGGGGCTGTGTGCGTCAGGTGACTCAAGGAGAAAGGAAATGGAGTTTTGAGGTGGCAGAGTGGGGATTTGAAGACGGGAGTGGAGGGCATTTATGGACAGAAATTAGCAATCCGTTGGAGTGAAAGCGAGGTTTGGATTCTGAGGTTTCGTGTTGCTTGACAGATTTGCCCTCGGCTTTATCCAGAAACCCGTATTTCGTGTCGCACGTCAAAGATCGTGACCCAATTTATCTCTTATAGCGTAATGTCACTCGCCAATTAACATGACTTTTCTTTTTTAATTGAAAGTTGGGTGCAGTGTGAATCAGGTGCGCTGAAAGCGACTTTGGACTTTGCTGTTTACCCAACGCCCCCATTCAACGGATCCAAAGAGATGGTGTCGCAGGTAATTAAAGCTGTGCCGGCTTTGTTCATTGGTTCCGTATATGAATAGGATGGATTTTAATAAGTTTATTTTAATGATAATTAAATAAATTTATTTAATTATTATTAATATTTTTTTTAAAAATCATGATTCATTCAATTGTCATTAATATTATTTTTTAAATTATTTATATTATATAGTATTTTCAGGTACTGATTATTATTAATACTTCCGATAAAATGAGACGAATTTGACATAAAATTATTAATTTAATATAGATAATTTATAATGCAATAAAAATTTAAAGTTACTAGGGTGTGTGAGGTGATTTAGTTGAAATAAAAAGGACCCCCAATATAATGGGGCAATTTAGTTTTTTTTTTCGACAAAAGGGACCTTTGAGTTCACAGAACCACTTTTTAGCATGGGCAGTTTTTCTATTTTCCTTGGGCAAAAAGACATGATGAAGGCTGTATATCTTATCTTGTTTGTCACATGCGATCCGTTGCTTGTGTATGTACTGGACTTCAATCCAACCGTAGCATTGTCAGCGCTGGTCCTTGCGCTAGGCAATCGAATTAACCTTCAATCGTGTAGTGGAATGCTTCCAGTGCTAACGACCAGGCCTCCCTAACTACTTATTATGGGTTAGTACAATGTTGGATATGCAATCCATGTTACTTGTCCTTCCATATGCATTAGGTAATACAAACAAACAAGCATGATATGCCATTGTATCTCTCTCCTTCCCTATTTAGCCACGGATAATAATATGTTTATCAAATTATTTTATTAAATTTTTATCTTAAATGATGTGACATAATTTTTTACTATAACATGAGTGGAACCCCATTAATGTTTAATGATAGAGATTATGTCGCTTTATTTGGGATAAAAGATCAGTAAGCATAACATTTTTTTTTAGATATTTATTCTATATTTTATGTGCTTTAGTTTAATTTTAATGCTCCGTTTGATATGATAAAAAAATTGAATGATAGAAAGTTAGAGGAATAAATAAAACGTCATATTTGGTAAGAAAAGAAAATAGGAATGATGAAAAAGTTGATGGATTACCTTTCATTCTAACTCACCAAAATCAATCCCTCCAAAATCATAAGAAAATTTGATGAAAAGTTTATTATTTGTGTTGAGATGTATATTATTTATTTATATATCTTTTAATATAAAAATATAATGATAAAATATGTATATATATATATATATTAAAAATTTTAAAATTTTAAAAAATATTTTTTTCATCTTAACTAGGGGTGAAAATTTTCGACTCAACACAATAGCACGACTCGAACTCGACACGAATTTTATGACACGAACTTGAAAATGATCTGACACGCGAACAAGAAATATAAAAAGTTCATATTTAGTTCAATTAGTCAAACTTAAAATTGACATCATTAACCCATTTATTTAAAAATAAACACTTTTTTTATTTTCTTGTTAGTATGGTAGTACAAAACTAACATGTTTAACTAGTATTATAGATATAAAATGTTAATTATTTTTAACTATTTATTAAACACTGACATAATTATTATATAAAAAATATATTTTTACATATTATTATTATATTTATTTAAGTTAATTTTTAGTTTGTAGAAAAAATATTAATATAAATTCAATTAAGTGAAAATAAAATATTAGCGTTAATTTTTTTATTCAAAGTTTATGCGGGTCAACATGAATACGAACACAAACATGACACGAAAATAAACAGGTTAACTCATAATTCAACACTACACAATTAATTAAATGAATTGAGTTAGGTTTGATTAAGGCTCGATACAAACCTGTAATGACTCGATACAAATATGACGCAACACGATTCGATTATCACCCCTAATTTTAGTCATCACAAAAAAAAAATTAATCATTTTTATTTTTCATTCATCCAACTAAACACAAAGGAAAAAAAATATATTATTTCTACTTTCCATCGTTGAAAGATATAAAATGTATCCCGCCTACTTTTTATCCTTCCTATTTTCCATCATTCATACTAAATGGAGTATAAGGGATAGTCTAGTTGAAACAGAGAATAACTGTAAATTCATAAATTTTGAATTTAAAATTGACAATTTTATGGCCCAAGTTCATGAGAATTTTATTTCTTATAAATTTAATAATCATGGCGTTGACTCAAATATCTCTGGCGGTAACACAAAAAAGTAAATTATGTTTTAATTTTAGGATAAAATATGTTTTTAGTTCTTAAAGTATGCATTTAATGTATATTTGGTCCTTAATCTTCTAATTGTGTCTATTTGGTTCCTAAGATTCAAAATTTTGCATTTATGTGGTTCAATCTCAAACGTCTATCAGAAAATCGTGACAGTTCTTGTCACACGTCAATCACATAATTTTTAATTTTGTGTCTATTTGATTTCAAGTTATTGGTGCATTATCAGAGGTGTTAAAGATTTTTTTAACGAACTTTTTGGGATTAGACTATATAGATATACAATTGAAACCTTAAGGACTAAATAAACACAATTGAAATATTGAGAACCACATAAACATCACGTATACTTTGAGGATTATAAAAAAAAGAAGTTTATTAATCTAACCTCTTATCCGTATGGGAGAAGGCTATGGTACATCCAAGGGCATTTTCGGTACAAATACCAAAAATTCTAAATTACAATATTAATTATATGTGTACTAAATTTATGATATATTTACACCGATTGGTAGACAAGACATTGAAATGAAAAAACAAGACATATTTTTGAGCTGCCATTAAGTCAATTGAGGGCAAAATTACAACATTAGTGGGAAGTTTACGACTATAATGAACAAAATTATAATATTAGTGAAAATTTTACAACAGTAGTAAATAAAATTACAATATTTGTGAGAATATTTACAACTTCAGTGGTATATTTACCAAAATTGTGAGAATATTTACAACTTCAGTAGTATGTTCACTAAATTTGTGGAAATTTTTACAATTACAATGGATTAAAATATTTACAATTTTATGAGGAGATTTGATCAATACACACTTGTATGTGCTTAATTTATGAATATTTTACAACTAATCCAAGAAAATATATAACTTCAATGGATCAGTTACCACTTTTATGGGAATATTTACAACTTCATAGGGAGATTTGATCGATCGTAGGGAGATTTGATAGATCAATTTATAATAATTGATATAAATTTAATAGATCAATATTTAGTAAGTTAATTTGATCGATCAAAAATTTATATTGATCGATCAAATTGTTGTAAATGTAGAATATTGAGAATATTTACAACTTCAGTGAGAATATTTATCAAATTTGTGGGAATATTTACAACTTTAATGGTATGTTTACAAAATTTGTGAAAATCTTTACAACTTCAATGGATTCAAATATCTATAACTTCATGAGAATATTTGATCGATCGTGGAGAGATTTGATCGATCACAAGCTTACTGTTTTTGAAAAAAATTTGGGGGAGACTGCTTCAACCTTGCGATAGATCACAAGATCTTAGGATAGATCACAAATATTTTGGAGATAAAAAAAAATAATAATTTCGATATATTCCGAATAATAATTTTGATATATTCTAAAAAATAATAATAATTACCACTTTTATGAGAATATTTATAATTTGAATGAATTCTTTATGAGAATAATTACAACTTCAATGGTATGTGTTACCAAATTTATTTGTTTAATTGATCTATTAAAAATATGTTTAATTAAAATTCAATTTTAATTTTTTTTTAAATTTATCGATTTTTTTTAAATTTAAAATTAAATTTTTATTAAACATATTTTAAAATTAAATTTTGAAAAATCGATCAAAATGTTGTTTGATCTATCAAACAACAATTTGATCCATCAAATTTTTGATTGATTAAATTGTTGTTTGATCTATCAAATTCTTGTGATAGATCATAAACATTCATAAAATTTTTTCTACTATTGTTATAAATTTTTTTTATTATTGTTGTAAATTTTTTATTAATATTGGAATTTGTACCACTATTGTGGTAATTTTTTCACTTCTGTTATAAATTTTTCATTAATGTTCAAACAGAACAATCATAAAAAGAGAAACAGAAAGTCCATGATCGATATTTGATCGATCATGGACTAGTAATGAATTCATTGAAATTGTAAAAATTTCTACAAATTTGGTAAACATATAACTGAATTTGTAAATATTTTCACAAATTTAGTAAATATATCACTGAAATTGTAAATATTCTCACAAATTTAATAAATATTATCACCAAATTTGTGGTGTAGAGAGACAGACAGAAAGTCCATGATTGATCGAACATATATTTGATCTATCATATACTAGTAATGAATTCATTGAAGTTGTAAAAACTATCACAAATTTGGTAAACATATCACTCAAGTTGTAAATATTTCCAAAAATTTGATAAACATTCCCACAAATTTTATAATTCTATTCACTACTGTTGTAAAATTTTCACTAATGTTGTAATTTTGTTCACTATAGTTGTAAACTTTCAACTAATGTTGTAATTTTGTCCTCAATTGACTTATTGGCGCCAAGAGAGTAAACATACCACTGGAGTTGTAAATATTTCATTGAAGTTGTAAAGATTTTTACAAATTTGGTAAACATACCATTGAAGTTATAAATATTCCCACAAATTTAGTAAATATTCTCACTAAATTTATGGTGTAGAGAGAGAGACAGAAAGTCCATGATCGATCAAACATATATTTGATCGATCATGGACTAGTAATGAATCTATTGAAGTTGTAAAGATTATTACAAATTTAGTAAATATACCACTGAAATTGTAAATATTTTCATAAATTTGGTAAATATACCACTGAAATTGTAAATATTCCCACAAATTTGGTAAATATTCTCACAAATTTTGTAATTTTATTCACTACTGTTGTAAAATTTTCACTAATGTTGTAATTTTGTTTACTATAGTCGTAAACTTCCCACTAATGTTGTAATTTTGCCCTCAATTGACTTAATGATGGCTCAAAAATATGTTTTGTTTTTTCATTTTAATGTCTTGTCTTATTTATCAATCGGTGTAAATATATCATAAATTTAATAAATATATCATTAATGTTGTAATTTAGAATTTTTGGTATGATACCAAAAGTATCCTTGGATGTACCGTAGCCTTCTTCGTCAGACTAACCGCCAATTGGACCATGGCCGTCCGATCAGCATAACAATGCGCACGCAAGTATATTCTTCGAGTTTATTATTTTAATATTTGTCACATCGTTTTTCTTGTTTTCCTTCGAGGGGCTTTGCTGGACTTTACCAACCATAATGAGATGGGCCAGATTTTATCCAAAACAGGGACATTTCTGTCATTTAACCACAAAAGCATAGTTCAATTAATTTAAGGGACAGAAGATGAAGGAGGGAAACACAACCACCTTTGACGACGTCGTTTTCACTATCCATTGCCGTCTCCAAATCAGCTTCCATTTTCTCTATCCCCCAACCCACTGATTCAGACAGATAGATATTAATCCGTCGCCGACCAGGAAAATATATTTTTGTGTCTCTAGAAATGCTTTATAGAGACAGAAACTGGAAGTAGAAAAGCAACCGATTTTTGAATGCTTCACTGTTTACTTACAACGAAAGCAACGGCGAGTCATCTGAGGTCAAAACCGACTTATTGCGAACCGATCTCTCCGATCGGATCACCGGAAACTTCACGGCCTCGGATGTTCCGGTTCAGTCACGATCATCGATAACACGTTGCCGTTTTTTCAGCTGTGTACTTTGATTCGGATCTTTTATAGGTCGAGTTAGGAGCATTGGAAAATGGAGCGGGCGACAATAACAGGGGGTTCGGGTTTGGACATGCCGATTACGCATGACAGTGACCGTTACGACTTCGTTCGAGATATCGGTTCGGGCAATTTCGGCCTTGCCAGGCTTCTGAGAGATAAGCATACCAAAGAGCTCGTTGCAGTAAAGTACATCGAGAGAGGCGAGAAGGTCGGTTATGGAATATCATTATTAATTTTTGCACTTGTTTTGGAAGTTTTACTTACAATACTCCTTTGTGGGTTTAGTAGTTGTTGGATTGTTTGGTCTGTTTTGGAAAACGAATTCGAGTATTCATGGCTTGTTGAAGTTTTGTTTTTAGGTACTATATCTGTTAGCGAGTTTAGAAACTGTTGGATTGTTTGGTCTGTTTTGGAAATGAATTCGGGTATCCATGGCTTGTTGAAGTTTTGGAGGCAGTTGATAAGTGCGTGTGTCGGTTTTTTCCTAGTAGAGATGCGCTGCCGAATACGTAGATGTTTGGAGTCTTTCATTATTAATAGGATTAATTTTTTCCTTCAAATTGTGGAACTTACTGGAGAATTTGATTCATGAGGGAAATGCATGATTTTGGACTGAAAAATGTATTTGGACCTAATTTGGGACTGGATCTAATGAATTATGGCTGTTGGACTAAAAGTGGGCTCCATCAAATTTTAGATCTCATAATTAGATTAGATTGAATTAGGTCTCTGATTAGGTTCTGTAGTATTACTCTTTTTTTTTTTTTGGGTGCTGTATAGTATTACTCTTTTGAAATTGGTTTTAATGCAGCAAACCGAAGAGTAAATGTGGGGCTACCCTTGTGTCCTGCATGGTGGCAGCCAAACTAATAATAACAGAAGGGCTAGAAATATCAGCAACCCCCCCCCACTTCCTCTCTTCTTCATTTTATTTTGGTTGTGTCCCCAACTCCAATATGAAAACAGGATAGTTGGTGTACATTACTTGGGTCACCTAAGATGAGCATGAAACAACTAAAAGTGAATTATCTAGATTTTATCAGTTCTTCACCTTCTCTCTGAGTTTGCTTGATGATTATGTGTGCCATGGAAATTGAAGGACTGCATTGACATTCAAGGTAACAATTTAGACTTGGAAGTTTAACATACTGAACAGAACCACCAGAGGAACTATGCTACATCGACTGGGGTATCTCTGTGTGCATGTATCTAAGCATGTAATTTATATTTTCTTTTTTAATCTAAGCAAAGGTGGACTTGTCATCCAACCCAATAACAAACATGTATATAGTACATAGTGAAAACCAAAGACTTATGGCCACTTTACATGCCACACAAAGCTGGACAAGTCGTCCAACAAGAAGTTGGTGTGTTGGTGTCAATTGGGCTAGTTTGTGAAGTTTGTTCCTGTGGTAGATGCTTTGTCTAATATGTTCCTTTTCATTAGGCTGTTCTACTCGGGTTATTTGTTAGTTTCATTTTTTCCTTTGCATATTTTTATTTTATTGTTAAATAGTGTTACATTGCGAAGAAATTGTTTCTTGCAATAAGTAATGAAATTTCAAATTAGTTTTAAAGCAGCAAACCAAAGAGTAAAAAAGTAAGACTACTCTTATGTTCTGCTTGGTTGCTGGGAAACTGATGGAAATGGGGTAAACACTAGTTGTCCTGTTACTTGGGTCTCCTAGGCTGAGCTACCGAGCAGCAAAAATTGAATTATTTTGATTTTATTGTCCTTCATCTTCTCTGCGTGTTTGCTTGATGTTTGGGTGTTACATGGAAATTCTATAACCCATGGACATGTCATATTGAACAGACCATTAGAGGAACTATGTTACATCGCTTTCAGTATATGTATATCCATCCCTATAAATGTTGAATTTCTATATGGCTACTTTCAGGGACAAAAGAATAGAGATAAATATTTTATCTTTTCTTGAGTTATTTTTTATTTATGTATTAAAATTGTGTTTTTAAGTAGCATGGTGTTGATCAGTGGCACATATACACCATTTGAGGCAATCATGCAACAAGAGGAACGCATTGATGTAATTTATATCCAATTGCATAGCAAACTGTAATTACTGGTGCCCTTACTGGGTTCATATGCAGTGGCCACTTGGACAAACCAAACTCATGAGCATACTCGTTACTTGTGTTGTTCATGTCACATGGTTACTTGTTGCAGTTGGATGAATCCAATTAACAAATCAATACGATTCATGATATCATTATAAATTTTGATTAATGTCACTTTTATTTTCTTTTTGGTTGCAGATAGATGAAAATGTTCGAAGGGAAATTATTAATCACAGGTCTCTAAGACACCCGAACATAGTTAGGTTCAAAGAGGTTTGCTGTTGATATGCCTTGCTATTGATATCGTTCCTATTTTTATGTCTATTAATGGAGATGAGGATTTCAAATTGTTATTCGGATGGAAATTTTTCTGTAGGTCATTCTGACACCCACTCATCTGGCTATTGTGATGGAATATGCATCTGGAGGAGAGCTTTTTGAGCGAATCTGCAATGCAGGGCGATTCAAAGAGGATGAGGTTCTTAGCTTGCCTATTATATTTAGTGTCTTTGCACCTCCAGTAGATTTGCTTCTTAAGTGATTTCTTTGCTGTGGTTTTTGTTACAGGCTCGCTTCTTTTTTCAGCAACTTATATCTGGAGTCAGCTATTGTCATGCAATGGTATTTAGATCTCTTACATATTTTGAAAATTTATTTCTTTATGGGTACATATTGATCCTCCCCCTCCCCGCGCTTTGGCAAAGTAATGTGGAGACTCCCAGACATTTGAGAAATGACAGGGGTTCCCCCCGTATTGTGTGTGCTTTAAAAAGAGACCCTCCCATCCCCCTTGTTGATACCAGCAAAATTTAAGTTTTTATCCTACAATTTCTCTAATTTTGTTATTTTTCTATTTTTTAGCTCATTCAATTAAAGGTCAAATGTTCAAATCCTGAACAGCTTGCACTTTAAAATTCTGATAAAGGGTCTCCAATTCATTTCTCAAGTGGCAAGGGTTTCTGTTTTCTGGAAATGCTAGTTGGGTTGCTTATTTGACTTATGATACTGTGTTTCTTCTTGAAGCAAGTGTGTCATCGGGACTTGAAACTTGAGAATACATTGTTAGATGGAAGTCCTGCTCCTCGTTTGAAGATATGTGATTTTGGGTACTCCAAGGTACTACTTGTCTCAAGTGGTTGCCTGTCTTATCATTGTTTTCTTGTGGTTTTAAATTTTTTCTGAGATCTAAACTAGGATCTCAATTGAGATTAAGAAGTTTTGAATGATGCAGCTTGAGCAATTTTTCCACTTACATTGTAGTCCAATGCTCTCTGTTTGTCTCTCTCTTCCTCCTCCTTTCTGCTGTTAATTTTACTTCTGAATTTACTGTCTGTGGAAGATTGTGAGCTTTGGGAGAGTGCAGTATCAAATCATCTGTGTCCTATACGACCTTTGCAGTTAGTTGTTCTGTATACTTTTCTAACTATGCCTTTTCTTTTCTTTTCTTTCCAAAAGTCTTCTGTGCTGCATTCACAACCAAAATCAACTGTGGGAACTCCAGCATACATTGCTCCAGAAGTGTTACTTAGGCAAGAATATGATGGCAAGGTAAGAGCATTAGAGTGTTTGTCACATAATTCCAGCTAATTTGTGAATTGGTCCACTGATTTCTTAGCCTTATAATACAACTTTGGCTTCACCAAGGAAAGTGAAATAATGGTTTTAGTACAGACGGTGTATTTCGTATGCATGCTGTGAAAAATATACTTAGATGCTGTCCTGTTTAGTAGTAGTAATTATATTTGTTTGACATGTTTGTTTAAACAATTTTCATGCCTCACCAGTAAGTCATGTTATATCTATTACGCCCGTCATGTTATATTGGATCTCAATTACAGGAAGTTCCTGTTTGTATCTGTCATTTAGCCTAATTAGGTCAATCATTTCCCACAAACCAAGCAATAAATAACACATATGTACACACTGCAATGCCAAAGAGGATGAGACCATGTACAGACGTTGTATGCTATCTATAACAAATAAAGAACCACTAATATGAATCACCCAGAGATATACAATTGTCATGACAATAAAAAAAAGGTTGTACATTAAATTTTCTTCATTTGAAACTTTTCATTTCAATAACAAGTTGTTAGTTTGTACTTTCATTTGAAAATGTTCGTTTCACTTATAGATTGTTAATTTTCAATGGTCCAAGCTATGTCAGAATGCGATGACGCTTGCAGCCCATGTATTACATGATTTATAGTTTTGTTACAAAATATTTAGTGTGTAACTCACTGTTAAAGCACTTCAATCTCCAAAGTCCCATTAAATGAAGACATGGGTAAGCAAAGTTGTAAGCACCACCTAAATGAATGAAGAAATGATAAAGAGTGGAATAGAAACCAGCATTTTATTCATCGTTGATATCAGTGTAGGCTGGGCTCGGCTCCCATCAAACGTATTACTCAAGAGTTACAAACTTACAATAGAAGTTCCTAGCAATTCTCATCTAGAATTAGGAAAGTGTTTTCTGTCATTTGGGTGGCCTATTAGAGAAGGTATTGGTTGTGGGTCCTAATTGTCAGAGGTCTCTCAAAATATATTTTGATTTCTCCTTTTAGCCTATCTCATATATATATGCAGGAATCACTGACATGCCTGACCCTGCCCTTTTTTCTTTCTGGGAATTAAACTTGGCTGGGTCCTGGAGATGATTTGGTAGTAAAATAGCAATAATTCCTTTTTTGATGGCATGAGCCAATTGAAATAGTATCTTCCTTGAAATAGGGATAGCCAGTAAGATCTTCACTGCTATATGTGGCTTTGACACCTTCTTATCTTTGTCAGTTAATAAATAGATGACCCATTCTGATTGGTGTTATACATGTTTGCATTTGACATGCTTTTAATATTTCCCCAGTTTTTGCATGTCTTGGGGCATCTTTTTTTGCATGGTTCGTTCTATTTGAAGTTAGATCAAGCAAATTATTTAATAAATATATATATGTTTTCCTGAATTGATGAGTAGTGCATCTCATATACTATTGCTATTTCAGATTGCAGATGTGTGGTCATGTGGAGTGACATTATATGTCATGCTGGTTGGCGCCTATCCTTTTGAGGACCCTGATGAACCAAAGGACTTCCGGAAGACCATACATGTAGTTATTTGACTCGTTATGACATCACTGTGAATGTCTATGATTTATTCTTACCGGTAGACTTTTCCTGTTTGACAGAGAATTCTGAATGTTCAATATGCCATTCCAGAACAGATTCAAATATCTCTGGAATGTCGCCACCTGATCTCGAGAATCTTTGTTCAAGACCCTGCAATGGTTAGTGACTTTAGTTTTAAATTTGAAAAAAAAAAAACCCTCAAGTGTTGATGTTAAATAGATGTGCTTTATTTTGTTGGGTAGAAGAAGTATGGTATAGAGTAAGGATCTGTCCAGGTTTGAATATCTGGCTGAAAGAGGAAGGAAGTTTTTTTGGTGAAAGAGCATTGCCTCTGTGTAAGTCACGTA
Organism: Ilex paraguariensis; assembly: GCA_963454935.2. Lineage (NCBI taxonomy): Eukaryota > Viridiplantae > Streptophyta > Magnoliopsida > Aquifoliales > Aquifoliaceae > Ilex > Ilex paraguariensis. Next base: position 72,310 of record CAUOFW020009313.1, read on the forward strand.
TCCTTCCAGTTTCGGCAAGGGTGAACCATGCAGTGGTTGCCTGTGGTATTGGATTGTTACTTGTAGGTGCCAATTGCAGTGGATAAATTAAAACTGGAGGATGATTTGGGAAGTAGGAACTTGGAATCTTGCCTATTTTAAAAAAAATTCTTAACCTAATTGGAGTTATTTCTTAAGCTCACCCTAATGATTATGTATTCAAACTGTGTTGCTTTATGTGATTCTGCTACATCATTGATTGATACCAAGTAGGATTGGAGCTTGTACTTATTTTACTAGTTTGGTAATCATCTAAACCTAATACCTGTTGATACATGCATGCAACAGAGGATTACAATTCCTAAGATCAGGAACCACCAGTGGTTTTTAAAGAATCTTCCTGCCGATCTCATGGATGGGGAGTCTATTAGTAGACAGTTTGAAGAGCCTGATCAGCCCATGCAGAGCGATGATACGATAATGCAGATAATGTCTGAGGCTACAATACCACCAGTTGGCCTGTATAACCTGGAAATGGATGATGACATGGAAGACTTTGACTCTGATCCTGACCTTGATATTGACAGCAGCGGAGAAGTCATATATGCGATCTGATTGCAGTTTGTGTCTGGGGTTGAAAACATCCATTCTTGCAGTAAGTTGAGAATTCTGGGCTTATGGCTACTTGAGGATTTAGAGAAGCATGCTACCAAGGATTTGGGCCATGAGTAATATCAATCATTTGTTGGTTTATATGTCCCACATAGTATGCATCTTTCGAAGGCTTCTGTAGGGAAGAGGTTTGAGTTTAGTACATTGTCGGAGGAGGTTAAGTTGAGGGGAGTGGATAGTTTTTACTGTTTGTTGAAATTCTGATAGGTCAGACGATGATATATTGTATGGATCATGTGTTTTTGTTGTTTGTATCGTCCCTAAATACAAGTTTTGAATATGAAACTCTACTCTATTGACAGGTGTGTCACATTCTTATACAAGTTTCTGCTTTTGTTTTTATCCAAACCTGAAGGTGACAAATACTAATAATAAAATTCTACATAAAAAACATATAATCTATAATATAAAATAGGGTAGGTTTCAATGAGTTCATCCGATAGTCTCAAATAAATTCATTCAACAGTTATTATTATTCCTCTTAAAATTATTCATATTATATCATAATTTTAAGTACGGGTGACCCCTAATATATTTACAATCTGACATCTGTATGAAGTTTTCTGGTGTCTGACCTCTGCTCTAAAATATACAATCTAATTCTCGGAGAAAATAGAATAATATCCTCAAAAAAGAAAAAACAATAATTTAAAAACCATCCAAACCAAAAAGGGGCAGAGCGGATCAGTCCTACTCAAATGGTGTACAATAGATTACTCTGATGAGAAAAAATTCACAAGAACGCATAAGCAAGCACTTGACAAAATCTATGTTCTAACATTCTCTTACAACCACGGAACATATTCTATGGAGCTTCGCATGTAATTCCACTCGATCATTGCGGTGGTGAAATTTGATTCTAATCGCATAGAAACAGATTTGCTGTGATCGAGACAATGGATAGAATTGAAGAGTTTGCACTTCTGTGTTCACCAAATTGTGGTACCTCCTTCACTATATCCTGTTTTGCTCTGTTATATATTCTTCCCATACTACGCAAGTAGCTCCTTTACTATGTAGTCTTTCTAGTGGCATCCCTTCACCTGCAGTTTCATAAAATCAACTTTGACAGTAAAAGAACCTCGTAAGAAATAAATCCTTTACAATCAAGTACAATTACAAATGGAGTTTTAAAATGAATGGTGGAACAAACAAACCAAGCTCTTTATACATGACAATCCATATGCCCTCCTCGCCTTTGAATCTGCTGGATGATCCTATTGCCAAGGATTAAGAGATATCTTTGACATCAAGAGGGCTGAAAAAGAAGGGTGGCTGCTGTCGTGCTCTCCAGAATATGAGCACGTCAATCCCTCAGATTATTTTCCTCAGTAGCCCAATATCATGCATGATGAAGAGCTTATTGAGGCAGTCATGCACACCAATTGGCACTTGCATTTTTCCCGTTTATCCAATATCTTTAATTATGAAAACTTGAAATACAAATATAAAAATAATACTCACATGTGTATCATGTCTGTTGAAGAATGTCAAGTGAGTATATATCGTCACATTACTCAATAGCAGTGAGTATATACCGTCATATTACTCAATAGCAGAAGAACTTACGCTTTAACTGAATTAAAAAATAAGGGTTAAAATATAGAGAATTAATTGAAGTACCTGTGCCCCCAACAAGTTTCTCAAGGATGGAAATTGTGAAGCCAATTGAGGTTGATATCTTCTTTTAGAACATTTATCTTCAGATTGACGAGGTAACTTTCATAAGGTTCCCATAGGTAGGCAGTCTCTTCATCGCATATCACATCTTTTAACTGCTTCAGATCCATTACTGATGTTGGCAACTCTTCTAATCCCCGACAACCTCTCATGTGCAGAGTTCTTAGACCACACAACTTGTCCATACGGGTTGGCAATTTTCCCAATCTCAAGCAATCCGACATATCAAGAAACCTTAGTTTTTGGAGGCTTCCAATTGACTCTGGTAAATCATACAGTTTGGTACAAGAATGAAGCCTCAATACTTCCAAATTTGTCAAATTTCCAAACCCTTCAGGAAGTGCACGCAACTCATGACAGTAAGTGATGTTGAGCTTCCTAAGGTGGATAAGGTTGCATAGCCCAGCAGGCAATTCAAATAAATCATAACAACAATCAATATCCATGTGCTCTAGGTTGGGCCACAAATGGGGAAGCTCCATGGTGCAATTCTCAAAAGCTTTTGCAATCTCACACATAATCAAGGATATTTTTCTCAAATTCCTCAGCTCTAAAACAGATGTACTAAGGGAAGGTATCGAAACATGTTCTAACCTGATTCTCTTTAGATTGGACAAATAACCCAGCAACAAAAAGTCATTTAGTTCAGCTGGGCTGAACCCATAATTTGTAATGATCAGCACCTTCAGTCTATCCATTCTCTCCAGAAACTGAGGTAAAGTGAAGTTCCCTGTCCGGAAATTTAAGATTAATATTTTAACTTCAGGTACTTGCAGGTCGTAACAGCTTGAAGAGAATGTTTCATCTGCAATGGACATTTTGAACTTCGTGAAGAAAAAAGTAAACCAACCAACATAGCGCAGAAGGTTTCACATGCTTCTAAGTGAAAATGACATAAGCAAACCTGTAGAAATAGACAAGAGATGGGCATGGATGGGCTGCGAAATTTGTTCAATCCACCCTCTGGGATGGTTGTTCCCACTTATGTCCATTATTAATCTTGTTCTCTGTTCTATGGGCGCTCGATTACTCTGGTAAATAGCCAGTTCTCTCAGTAGATCATGCTGCGTGACAAATTGCTCATTACAGTAGTCATCAACCTCACTTGAATCTTTTCTGCGAATGAAAATGCAATTGGTTGGTCAAGGGTGGGAGAAAGTCCATATGTATATGACCGACATTCCATGATTACTCCATTCATTACAAAGTCGGTCAGTCATCCGTGAAACAAATGGCACCAAGATAAGGATAAGCAGTTGTTGAGATATTTGAACATTTTCAAGCATCCTTTACCTTTCTTCCTCTGGTCTTTTTGCTATTAAATTTAAACTTCATTGAATACATTTGTCAAAAACAACAAAAGATTGCAACCTCTTGGTTGTGAGCTTGTCTACTAGGCTACATAACATTGGCCTTGAAATTTACTATAAATTGAGCTGCAAGACAAAATAAAAGAGAGCAACAACAGAACACTCAAATCCTGTCTTTCCAGTTGATTAATAACTAACAGGGATGCAATCATGCAAACTTACCACCATAAATAATTTTCTCCCTATCTCGGGCTTAACTTTGCTACCTCCTCTTTCTCATTCATACAATCACATCTTACTTAGCAGAAATCATGTGCATGAATTAGAGTGCAAAAACATCAAACTAAAGAAACAATTGGTGTCTCAGGGATGAATAGGAAGCTTAAATACCTTGTAAGTACAAGATTAGCCAAATTTCTATTGGAGAGCTCAATAAGGTTGACGAGGGTATCCATACCGTCTTCATCTAGGTTGTACATTTCCACCCACATATCCTTGAGAGCAGAGGCAGGGATCCTTTGGTCTTCAGGAAATGAACCCAGGTCCACGTAACACTCTTTGACTATAGGCATTTCTTCCAAAGCGTCTAAGCTGGTTTGGAGACGTTTAAGAAGCTCTGTGTTTGAATCAAAAATAGATTGACCTTCAGACCATTTCTTCACTGTACTTCTCCAGATCACTTCATGCTTCTTATAGAGTGATCTGGCAACCACTGTAAGGGCCAGCGGGAATCCCCCACAGCCCTTCACCACCTGCAATTAAAAGTGATCAAACAAAATTATTTATGGTTTACCGAAAAGAACACAAACCAAAAAAAATCAATGCCGGATCACATACAATAAGGAGACCTCTTCAAACCTGTAAATGGAAAAATTGTTCTGGATCTCAGCCACCTCATATTTTAACATATAGATGAATGTATGCTGAATACGTTCAGTATAATGCATATGAGTTTGTATTCTACCTCGTTCACAAGATCATCCGGCACATTGGAGGTCCCATCTTGGGGAAATGCTAAATGGCGAAAAAGAGTAATCGCGTCTTGATCATTCAACAATTTCAACCTATACGTAGAATCAAAACCTGTTAACTCAGATCTTGATGTAACCAAAATTTTGTATCCTGGTATTTGGAACTTGAAATCCTGAATAAGGGATTCCGATCCAGGCCATACATCATCCAAAACCAACAATATCCGATCATGTCCTTTTTGTTCCAGGAAGTTCTCGAGTTGGTTGATTGCATCATCATCACTTTGGAACTCAGGCAACTGATGACAACCCTGATGTTGAAATAGTTTCTGAACCATGACCTTGATATTGGGCGTTTTTGAGACATTGACAAAGAATATATTGGCCCCATATATGGCTGCCCAGCACGACAACAAGCTAAAAGGTTAGAAACTTTTAGTATGGAAACATTCATTCAAAATTTTTAAGAACTTCACCAAGCACAGGGTACAAGAAAGGTAAAGGATGCCGCAAAACACAATTCTAAATTCGATGACCCAAAACATCAAATAGTTTTCAGGTATGAAGTGTCAGAGATAAATTTAGCTGGCATGGCTAAATTTGGATCAACTTACTCAATGAAAATGATAATTGTTAGTAGCGCTACCTTTAATTTCATCATCGCGACCGAGCATTTTGGCCAATGTAGTCTTCCCACACCCTCCAGGAGCCGAAAGCACCACCACTGACACTTCATCCTTGAGCAGCATCACCTTTAATTCTTGAAGAGGCACATCCAATCCAACGATGAAATGCGGAACGCCTGGAACTGTACAAGAACCTGAAACCCCATTTGAATAACGACTCCCACCAACGCCGTTTTTCAAAATCGAAAGTATTCTATCTAATTTCTGGTCATTATCGTTGACACCTACCAAAATCTTCTTACTGTCCCTGGCCATCAGTGCTTGCACATCAATCTGAAAGAACCTCAACAACGAGCTATCCAAATCGGTCAGCTTCTTATTGTACCTAATCTTTTTGTACACATTCCAGCTTTTGATTGTGGAACACTTAAGAACTAGATTTTTACCCTCTTTCAGACGATCGATAAACATGCCTGTTTCTTCTTTCCGAGCGTCCAACAACTTGTTTAGCTTCTCTATTTCGTCAAAAAATGGCTGTATTGCAATCAAAGTTGTTTTGAGGTTATCGAGAGAGGATTTGAAATTGATGGCTTGCTTGGTCGCCTCTATAACAGCAGCCAGTAATTCACCAACTACAGCTCCCAAAATCAGATCAGCCATCTCAATACCAAACAAGCTCTAAAAAAGCAAAATGACGATTGAAATTGCCAAATTGGTGTTGAGATCTTCAGTTAGGGAAAGTTCGAGGAGTGTTGGATGTGAAGATTGTGAAACAGTGACAACAAAAATGGTGGCTTTTGGGGGTTGAAGATGTTTAGATGAAGATTTCAACATCATCAAAGGCATTGAATTCCAAACAGTTTACTTTAAAAATAGTTTTTGCTTTGATCATGTTTGTGGGTGAGCTTGGAAATTAAGCGTTCACGATCTTTGACTTGAGGGGTTTAGTCTTTCACTGATTAGAGGTTTTATTCATTGTTAATGGCGTCATGCTCACAATCAATTATTCTTTTGCAGAGGGATAAGGTTCCAATCGTCGAACTGGCCAACAATTATAACACCAACCACTAACTTTGTTAGCTAATCAATGGGAGCTGTAAAAGTTCGATGATTTGAAATCATGTGGCGAAAAATTTATTTTTTATATAAATATTTTAATTGCACTGTAGATAATTTATTTATTTGTAGAATTGTCCGAGATTACAATTGTTGAATAATCTAATGAAATACAAAAGATAAGAAAAGAGGAGGTTAGAGTTTTATTGATACTGCATAATTTAATTGAATATTATGAAGTAATTTAATATAAATATAAAGAGACTATATATAAGCTAAGCTAGACAGATAAAGTAAAAGATTATTCTATCCTTAATAAACAAAATAACCCTATATTTCTTAACATCTCCCCTCAAACTCACGATGCAGCAGCGACAAACATCGAGAGTTTGCCAACTAGAAAACGAAAACGGGAAATAAAATGTAACTTGGTAAAGAAATCTGCAATCTGCAAAGAAGAAGAAGAAACAAATGGCAAAATAATGGTGCCGTGTTTGATATGATGATGAGTAAGGTGACAATCGATCTCAATGTGCTTAGTTTGTTTATGAAAAATTAAGTTGTGAGCAATTTAAATAGAACTCCGGTTGTCACAATAAATAGGAGTGGGATGAGAAAAAGAAACTCCCATATCTACAAGTAACCAACGTAACCAAACAATCTCTTTGGTAGTAGATGTCATAGCACGATATTCTGCTGCGGTTGAAGATTGAGAAACAATAGATTGTTTCTTGCTTTTCCAAGAAATAAGAGAATCACCCAAAAAGATACAGAAATCAGTAATAGATTTGTGATCTGTGGGATCACTGCCATGATCAGCATCAAAGTATGCACACAGCTCCAAGGAAGAGGTGGATGGAAGTAAAAGACTCTGAAAAGACTGTACCCCGAAAATACCTCAAAATACAAAGAACCGTTGCCCAATGAACTGTAGTAGGAGAAGCAACAAACTGACTAACAATATGAACAACATATGCAATATCTGGACGAGTAATAGTGAGATATACTAAGCTCTCAACAATAGTACGGTATAAAGTAGGATCTGACAAAGGTAAACCATCAGAAGAAGAATACTTTGTGTTAACTTCAATGGGAGTATCTACAGTCTTATTATCAGTAAGTCTAGCTCGCTCAAGAATATCTGCAACATATTTTGACCGAGAAAGAAGATAACCTCTAGGTGAGCAGGCTACCTCAATACCCAAGAAATATTGTAGAGAACCAAAATCCTTCATTTCAAACTGTCTAACTAACTCAGTCTTCAAAACTAAAATACCATTAATATCATCATTAGTAATAATTATGTCATCAACATATAAAGACAGAATGATACGAGTTGCATCAGTGCACTTAACAAAAAAACAAAATCATGACTACTAGAAGTAAACCCAAGAGAAGAGATCACAATAGAAAATTTCTCAAATCAAGCACGAAGTGCTTGTTTGAGACCATATAACGCTTTCTTGAGCTTGCAAACATACCCAAAATTATGTGAAACACCAGGAGGGGGAGCCATATAAACTTCTTCTTGAAGATCCCCATTCAAGAAGACATTTTTAACATCAAGTTGAGAGATATGCAATTAATGAACAGAAGCAACTACAATAAAAGTACGAATAGTAGTCATTTTTGTAACAGGAGCAAATGTCTCCTCATAATTCATACCATACTGTTGAGAGTACCCTTTTGTAACTAACCTAACTTTATATCGCACAAACAGATCCATCAGAATTGGTCTTAATTTTATACACCCAATGACAACCAACAACACTCTTACCAGGAGGTAGAGGAATCAAATCCCAAGTACCTGTCTTATGCAAAACAGAAAGTTCCTCATTCATAGCTTGCTGCCAAAGAGGGTTAAGAATTGACTCTTTATAGGAAGAGGGCTCAGACAGACAATAAATAGAAGCTAAAAAGGAAGTAAAAGATGAAGAATAACAAGAATAAGTAAAATCTGATAGCTTTGTGGACTTATGAATGCGTGTGGATTGACATAAAGGTGGATCCACATTCTCAGACAGAGCTTGAGGGACCATAGGAGAGGAGATAGCTTCAGGTGTGCTAGAGAGCAAACTGTCAGTACCTGTAAAATGATCAGTGTTGATATTTGAAGTCTAGAAACCTAAGATGACAAAGTATCAGAATCTTCAGAAAAATGATCTATACGAATAAGATCAGATCTAGTCAAGCTATAAGTAGTGGATGGATTAAAAAAGAAAGGTATATGCTCAAGAAAAATAACATAATATCGAGACCCTCCTTTTGTGGCAACAGGAGAAGGTCCTCATACATCAGAATGAATCAAATCAAATGGAGAAGAAGAAACAGAAATACTTCGACTAAAAGGTAAAACTAAAAATTTTGCTAGTTTACATCAACTACAATCAGAAATATCACAAGTTTGCAAATTTTTTAAAGCCCCCGTGGATGCCAAAAATCTCAAATGAGAAGACGAAACATGACCTAAACGAGAATGCCATAAATAAAAACTAGAAGAAGAAGGATTCAAACGAAAAAAAAGATAAATCAACACTAGTAGCAGTAGCAGCAACTGACACTTTTAACTCATCCAAAATATATAGTCCCCTCTTTCTACGGTCTGTCCCAATCAACTTCTGAGATTGCAGATCTTGCACATAACAAGAAGAAGAGGAAAATGTGACTAAATTTCCAGAATCACATAACTGAACAACATAAACAAGATTTAATGTGAGTTTTGGAATATGATAAACATTAGGGAGAGACAAGTGAGGTGTGACAACAGAACCAACACCTGTTAAAGGCATAGGAGTGTCATTAGCAGTCATAATAGAAATAGAAGATGAAAGAGATACAGAAGCAAAATATGAAGAATCTGGAGACATGTAATGTGAAGCACCAGAATCTTAGACCCATACAGAATGTGACATACCTGGAGAACTATGAGGCAACTGACCTCCTAAAGAAGAAGAAGACATAGCTTGTGGCTGTAAGGAGAGAAACTTCTGAAATTACTTAGCCAAGGTACTAGAATCGGTGAAAGGACCTAATGAAACTACTGCTACAATATTAGACTGTGGTGGTTTGTAATCCTGAGGTGGTCTAGGAGCATTAGATTATGACTGATTGCCAAACTTTCAAGCTTGAGATTGCTGCTGCGATTGATTCTACTGTCTTAACTTAGGACATTGAGCCTTCCAATGATCTTTCTGCTTATAGAAATTGCATTCGTCGAAGGCAGGCCTTGTGTAAGGCTTATTCTGATTATGAGAGAATGATTTAGAAGGTACTGTTAGCACAGAAAGATCAAAAGTAGAAAGAATTCCCTTGTTAGAATAAGACTTAAGACGTATCTCTTCAGCCAATAACTTACTGATAACTGAGTCAACAGAAGGAAGTGGAGAACGATGCAAAATTGAACCTCTAAGTCCTTCAAAATCACTACGAAGTGCCATTAAAAATTGTACCAATCGTTGCTGCTCTCTACGAGCAATATAGGCACCACATTCCTTTAATTCAGCCAATTCTGTAAGAGCCAATTGATCCCAAAGATCTGTCATAGCAGAATAAAACTCCTGAATACTCATATTCTTCTGCTGAAGAGCTCGTATATCATGCTCCAATTGATACTGCTTTGCAAAATTTAATTGAATGAATAACCTTTGCAGATGATCCCAAATTTCTTTTGCTATCTCATACTTTGCCAACTGCGTACCTATAGAATGTTCAATAAAATTGTTGATCAAAGTAATAATTTTTGCATTGTCTGCTTCCTAGACATCTATCAAATCAGCATAACTCGCGTCAGTATTCTTAGGTTTCATAAAAGTTCCAATAACATATCCCCATAGCTTTTTACCTTTAAAAAAATTTCTCATCACATAACTCCAATACGAATAATTCTTTCCATCCAACCTCACACTCACAGATTGAAGCGAATCGTCTCTTGTAGTAGCCATAATCAACAAACAAAGAAAATCAGATTACAAAAATGGAACAAATACCAGATTGCAAAAACGGAACAAATACCATATGCTTAAACGGAACAAATACCTTCTCAAACTGTGTTTGAGATTAAGTCTTGTCCTATGAAACTTTGCTCTGATATCATGTTGAACAATCTAAAGAAATATAAGAGGTAAGAAAAGAGGAGGCTAGAATTTTATTGATACTAAATAATTCAATTGAATACTAGGAAGTAATGTAACCTTAATACAAAGAGATTATATATAAGTTAAACAAGACAGAAAAAATAAAGGACTATTCTACCCTTAATAAACAAAATAATCCTATATTTCTTAACAATTATAACATGTATCATGAACGAGGGGGACAATCACGACAATAAAGAACCTAATATTCTACACTGGAAAAGAAAGGAAAACAAGAAAAAAAAAATACTACTCAATTTTCTTCTCTTTCTTCTCTCCTGCCATCTTGTTCTTCATTTTCCTTGATGCTTTCTCGTCAATTAATTCATAAAACCTTCTGCACTGATTCATCAAAAGACACACATACTCCCATATATAGTCATACTTCACATAAATCAGAGGTACAGTCATACCCACCACAATCCCTGTAACACCCACCACAAAAATTAGGAAAAAAGTTAAAAGAGTGGATTTAACACAGTATGTACACCTTCTCATTACCTATGTAGACCGCTGTGTTAAATCCATACAAAAATTTCTCCAAAAATAGGATTAAAAAATACTCCTTAGGATGTGTGTGCGTGAGAGATAGATGGTTGTGTAACTAACCTCCGAGGAATAATTTAGAGTCCACGTCAATTGAAAAGGACGACTCAGTCGAATCCTGTGAAACTAGGTGAGACTTCGCTACTCATATGGGTATCGGCTGATTTATGAACCATACTTAACCTTAACCGTTCTTAACCTTAACCGGCAGACATACATTTTGATGGACCAAATTTGCATCGAAGGAGACGACCTCACATCACATGGCTGTGTAATAATAATACCCATAATTTATTTTCTCAAGGCAACACGAAACTGTCAGCTTTGTTGATTAACCAATTGAAGTCGAGCCCAATTTTTAATCCTTGCAATGACATATATCTCAAAAATATATCATTCCAACAATAATGACATCTCTGGACGCTTTCTCTATTGGTGAAGACTCAAAGGTAGAGAAACCTCAAGGAGGAACACCTCGACTCTATACTCCACACATATATATTATTTTTCTAATTTTGTACACTAGCCTATTCACGTATTGATCGTAATATTAACTTAAGCATCGGAGGAATCTCTCCCGACTCAACGCCGGAATCCCTCTAATTTTGCACATCGTAGACAGGATGGTAATCAAAGACTAATGACACACATCCAATATTTTAGTGATTGTGCAAAGTTTTGCCCGCCTACATTCCTTAGAGTCTACTCACAGTCCCTCTCTCTCTCACACACACGTTCTTAGAGCTCACCCATGCAGTGAAACACAAACATGTTCAAGCACACTTACCCCCGTAGAGAATTGTAAGTAGGTGAGAGAAGCTTCCGACATGGGAAAGTAGCCACCAACCAGTGGCAGCAGCGGCAGCTGCAGCTCCAGTAAAGACATAAGAGTACCATGATCTCTCACCACCCAGCGGAAACATCCATTGAAATGCCTCTTCAACCCATTCTCTGATTGAATTCGCCCATTCCATAGCTGCCTGCTGCTCTTTGATTTCCAGACCAGAAATGTTTGGTGGTGCCTCTCCGAAACCAATGGCATCCATTACAAAGCCTCCCATTTTCTCCCAAATTTAATAGTTCACCAAGTTCTGGAAAATCTAAGTTCCGAGAACCGAAGAAGGGAAGAAATAGAAAGAGAGTTTGTGCAGACTTGTCGGTAAACGTTGGAACGTTACGTCCTACAAACATCGAGGCAATTGTCGGTCTAAGACAGCAAAGACGAAACGTGGAAGCCATGCAGGCCTCCTACAGAGGAAAAAACATTAATACGTGTTACAGTGTTATTTGGTGCTTATATACACAACCTTAATATACATATATAATTTAAATAAAATAATTAATTAATTAAGACCCACTGAGGTTGCCAAATTTCATTGTGGGTGAGCTTGGAAATTAAGCGTTCACGATCTTTGACTTGAGGGGTTTAGTCTTTCACTGATTAGAGGTTTTATTCATTGTTAATGGCGTCATGCTCACAATCAATTATTCTTTTGCAGAGGGATAAGGTTCCAATCGTCGAACTGGCCAACAATTATAACACCAACCACTAACTTTGTTAGCTAATCAATGGGAGCTGTAAAAGTTCGATGATTTGAAATCATGTGGCGAAAAATTTATTTTTTATATAAATATTTTAATTGCACTGTAGATAATTTATTTATTTGTAGAATTGTCCCGAGATTACAATTGTTGAATAATCTAATGAAATACAAGAGATAAGAAAATAGGAGGTTAGAGTTTTATTGATGCTGCATAATTTAATTAAATATTATGAAGTAATTTAATCTAAATATAAAGAGACTATATATAAGCTAAGCTAGACAGATAAAGTAAAAGATTATTCTATCCTTAATAAACAAAATAATCCTATATTTCTTAACATCTCCCCTCAAATTCACGATGCAGCAGCGACAAACATCGAGAGTTTGCCAACTAGAAAACGAAAACGGGAAATAAAATGTGACTTGGTAAAGAAATCTGCAATCTGCAAAGAAGAAGAAACAAAGGGCAAAGTAATGGTGCCGTGTTTGAGATGATGATGAGTAAGGTGACAATCGATCTCAATGTGCTTAGTTTGTTTATGAAAAATTAAGATGTGAGCAATTTAAATAAAACTCCGGTTGTCACAATACATAGGAGTGAGATGAGAAAGAGAAACTCTCATATCTACAAGTAACCAACGTAACCAAACAATCTCTTTGGTAGTAGATGTCATAGCACGATATTCTGCTGCGGTTGAAGATTGAGAAACAATAGATTGTTTCTTGCTCTTCCAAGAAATAAGAGAATCACCCAAAAAGATACAGAAATCAGTAACAGATTTGTGATCTGTGGGATCACTGCCATGATCAGCATCAAAGTATGCACACAGCTCCAAGGAAGAGGTGGATGAAAGTAAAAGACTCTGAAAAGACTGTACCCCGAAAATACCTCAAAATACAAAGAACCGTTGCCCAATGAACTGTAGTAGGAGAAGCAACAAACTGACTAACAATATGAACAACATATGCAATATCTGGACGAGTAATAGTGAGATATATCAAGCTCCCAACAATAGTACGGTATAAAGTAGGATCTGACAAAGGTAAACCATCAGAAGAAGAATACTTTGCGTTAACCTCAATGGGAGTATCTATAGTCTTATTATCAGCAAGTCTAGCTCGCTCAAGAATATCTGCAACATATTTCGATCGAGAAAGAAGATAACCTCTAGGTGAGCAGACTACCTCAATACCCAAGAAATATTGTAGAGAACCAAAATCCTTCATTTCAAACTGTCTAACTAACTCTGTCTTCAAAACTAAAATACCATTAATATCATCATTAGTAATAATTATGTCATCAACATATAAAGACAGAATGATACGACTTGCATCAGTGCACTTAACAAAAAAAGCAAAATCCTGACTACTAGAAGTAAATCCAAGAGAGGAGATCACAATAGAAAATTTCTCAAATCAAGCACGAAGTGCTTGTTTGAGACCATATAACGCTTTCTTGAGCTTGCAAACATACCCAAAATTATGTGAAACACCAGGAGGGGGAGCCATATAAACTTCTTCTTGAAGATCCCCATTCAAGAAGACATTTTTAACATCAAGTTGAGAGATATGTCATTAATGAACAGAAGCAACTACAATAAGAGTACGAATAGTAGTCATTTTTGTAACAGGAGCAAATGTCTCCTCATAATCCATACCATACTGTTGAGAGTACCCTTTTGTAATCAATCTAACTTTATATCGCACAAACAGATCCATCAGAATTGGTCTTAATTTTATACACCCAATGACAACCAACAACACTCTTACCAGGAGGTAGATGAATCAAATCCCAAGTACCTGTCTTATGCAAAGCAGAAAGTTCCTCATTCATAGCTTGCTGCCAAAGAGGGTTAAGAATTGACTCTTTATAGGAAGAGGGCTCAGAGAGACAATAAATAGAAGCTAAAAAGGAAGTAAAAGATGAAGAATAACAAGAATAAGTAAAATCTGATAACTTTGTGGACTTATGAATGCGTGTGGATTGACATAAAGGTGGATCCACAATCAAAGACAGAGCTTGAGGGACCATGGGAGAGGAGATAGCTTCAGGTGTGCTAGAGAACAAAGTGTCAGTACCTGTAGAATGATCAGTGTTGATATTTGAAGTACTAGAAACCTAAGATGACAAAGTATCAGAATCTTCAGAAAAATGATCTATACGAATAAGATCAGATCTAGTCAAGCTATAAGTAGTGGATGGATTAAAAAAGAAAGGTATATGCTCAAGAAAAATAACATAATATCGAGACCCTCCTTTTGTGGCAACAGGAGAAGGTCCTCATACATCAGAATGAATCAAATCAAATGGAGAAGAAGAAACAGAAATACTTCGACTAAAAGGTAAAACTAAAAATTTTGCTAGTTTACATCAACTACAATCAGAAATATCACAAGTTTGCAAATTTTTTAAAGCCCCCGTGGATGCCAAAAATCTCAAATGAGAAGACGAAACATGACCTAAACGAGAATGCCATAAATAAAAACTAGAAGAAAAAGGACTCAAACGAAAAAAAGATAAATCAACACTAGTAGCAGTAGCAGCAACTGACACTTTTAACTCATCCAAAATATATAGTCCCCTCTTTCTACGGTCTGTCCCAATCAGCTTCTGAGACTGCAGATCCTGCACATAACAAGAAGAAGAGGAAAATGTGACTAAATTTTCAGAATCACATAACTGACCAACAGAAACAAGATTTAATGTGAGTTTTGGAATATGATAAACATTAGGGAGAGACAAGTGAGGTGTGACAACAGAACCAACACCTGCTAAAGGCATAGGAGTGTCATCAACATTCATTATAGAAATAGAAGATGAAAGAGATACAGAAACAAAATATGAAGAATCTGGAGACGTGTGATGTGAAGCACCAGAATCTTAGACCCATACAGAATGTGACATACCTGGAGAACTATGAGGCAACTGACCTCCTAAAGAAGAAGAAGACATAACTTGTCGTTGTAAGGAGAGAAACTTCTGAAATTGCTTAGCCAAGGTACTAAAATCGGTGAAAGGACCTGATGAAACTACTGCTACAGTATTAGACTGTGGTGGTTTGTAATCCTGAGGTGGTCTAGGAGCATTAGATTATAACTGATTGCCAAACTTTCAAGCTTGAGATTGCTGCTGCGATTGATTCTGCTGTCTTAACTTAGGACATTGAGCCTTCCAATGACCTTTCTGCTTATAGAAATTGCACTCGTCGAAGGCAGGCCTTGTGTAAGGCTTATTCTGATTATGAGAGAATGATTTAGAAGGTACTGTTAGCACAGAAAGATCAAAAGTAGAAAGAATTCCCTTGTCAGAATAAGACTTAAGACGTATCTCTTCAGCCAATAACTCACTGATAACTGAGTCAACAGAAGGAAGTGGAGAACGATGCAAAATTGAACCTCTAAGTCCTTCAAAATCACTACGAAGTGTCATTAAAAATTGTACCAATCGTTGCTGCTCTCTACGAGCAATATATGCACCACATTCCTTTAATTCAGCCAATTCTATAAGAGCCAATTGATCCCAAAGATCTGTCATAGCAGAATAAAACTCCTGAATACTCATATTCTTCTGCTGAAGAGCTCGTATATCATCCTCCAATTGATACTGCTTTGCAAAATTTAATTGAATGAATAACCTTTGCAGATGATCCCAAACTTCTTTTGCTATCTCATACTTTGCCAATTGCGTACCTATAGAATGCTCAATAGAATTGTTGATTAAAGGAATAATTTTTGCATTGTCTGCTTCCTAGACATCTATCAAATCAGCATAACCCGCGTCAGTATTCTTAGGTTTCATAAAAGTTCCAATAACATATCTCCATAGCAGTGAATATGGTAAAAAAATTTCTTATCACATAACTCCAATACGAATAATTCTTTCCATCCAACCTCACACTCACAGATTGAAGCGAATCGTCTCTTGCAGTAGCCATAATCAACAAACAAAGAAAATCAGATTACAAAAACGGAACAAATACCAGATTGCAAAAACGGAACAAATACCATATGCTTAAACGGAACAAATACCTTCTCAAACTGTGTTTGAGATTAAGTCTTGTCCCATGAAACTTTGCTCTGATATCATGTTGAACAATTTAAAGAAATATAAGAGGTAAGAAAAGATGAGACTAGAATTTTATTGATACTACATAATTCAATTGAATACTAGGAAGTAATGTAACCTAAATACAAAGAGATTATATATAAGTTAAACAAGACAGAGAAAATAAAAGACTATTCTACCTTTAATAAACAAAATAACCTTATATTTCTTAACAATTATAACATGTATCATGATCGAGGGGAACAATCACGACAATAAAGAACCTAATATTCTACACTGGAAAAGAAAGGAAAACAAGAAAAAAAAAATACTACTCAATTTTCTTCTCTTTCTTCTCTCCTGCCATCTTGTTCTTCATTTTCCTTGATGCTTTCTCGTCAATTAATTCATAAAACCTTCTGCACTGATTCATCAAAAGACACACATACTCCCATATATAGTCATACTTCACATAAATCAGAGGTACAGTCATACCCACCACAATCCCTGTAACACCCACCACAAAAATTAGGAAAAAAGTTAAAAGAGTGGATTTAACACAGTATGTACACCTTCTCATTACCTATGTAGACCGCTGTGTTAAATCCATACAAAAATTTCTCCAAAAATAGGATTAAAAAATACTCCTTAGGATGTGTGTGCGTGAGAGATAGATGGTTGTGTAACTAACCTCCGAGGAATAATTTAGAGTCCATGTCAATTGAAAAGGACGACTCAGTCGAATCCTGTGAAACTAGGTGAGACTTCGCTACTCATATGGGTATCGGCTGATTTATGAACCATACTTAACCTTAACCGGCAGACATACATTCTGATGGACCATATTTTGCATCGAAGGAGACGACCTCACATCACATGGCTGTGTAATAATAATACCCATAATTTATTTTCTCAAGGCAACACAAAACTGTCAGCTTTGTTGATTAAGCAATTGAAGTCGAGCCCAATTTTTAATCCCTGCAATGACATATATCTCAAAAATATATCATTCCAACAATAATGACATCTCTGGATAAGTAACTCTTCACTTTCTCTATTGGTGAAGACTCAAAGGTAGAGAGACCTCAAGGAGGAACACCTCGACTCTATACTCCACACATATATATTATTTTTCTAATTTTGTACACTAGCCTATTCACGTATTGATCGTAATATTAACTTAAGCATCGGAGGAATCTCTCCCGACTCAACGCCGGAATCCCTCTAATTTTGCATATCGTGGACAGGATGGTAATCAAAGACTAATGACACACCTCCAATATTTTAGTGATTGTGCAAAGTTTTGCCCGCCTACATTCCTTCGAGTCTACTCACAGTCCCTCTCTCTCTCACACACACGTTCTTAGAGCTCACCCATGCAGGGAGTGAAACACAAACACGTTCAAGCACACTTACCCCCGTAGAGAATTGTAAGTAGGTGAGAGAAGCTTCCGACATGGGAAAGTAGCCACCAACCAGTGGCAGCAGCGGCAGCTGCAGCTCCAGTAAAGACATAAGAGTACCATGATCTCTCACCACCCAGCGGAAACATCCATTGAAATGCCTCTTCAACCCATTCTCTGATTGAATTCGCCCATTCCATAGCTGCCTGCTGCTCTTTGATTTCCAGACCAGAAATGTTTGGTGGTGCCTCTCCGAAACCAATGGCATCCATTACAAAGCCTCCCATTTTCTCCCAAATTTAATAGTTCACCAAGTTCTGGAAAATCTAAGTTCCGAGAACCGAAGAAGGGAAGAAATAGAAAGAGAGTTTGTGCAGACTTGTCGGTAAACGTTGGAACGTTACGTCCTACAAACATCGAGGCAATTGTCGGTCTAAGACAGCAAAGACGAAACGTGGAAGCCATGCAGGCCTCCTACAGAGGAAAACACGTGAATACGTGTTACAGTGTTATTTGGTGCTTATATACACAACCTTAATATACATATATAATTTAAATAAAATAATTAATTAATTAAGACCCACTGAGGTTGCCAAATTTCATTGACCCGATTAACTTAACTATAAAACATCTTTCAAGTTTAAAAAAACTAAACAAATCAACTTGTTAGTCAAGAGTAATGCTACACTGATCAAATTTTGGGATCAAATTTAGAGCATAAATGACATGACAACATGCTATTTGCAGTTTTTATTGGGGCCCAAATAACATGGCACCAAAAAAAAAGTCTAAGTCAGTTGCTATGTCATTTGAACTCTAAATTTAATCCCAAAATTTGATCAGTGTAGCATTATTGGTTAGTCAATGAGTGGCTCGCTAAAGGTTAATTAAGAGTAAAATATTATCCGAACTTAATTTAAAATTTTAATTTAGGACTTAATTAATTAAAATTATTGAATGAAAAATAAATGTCATCCAACATTATAACTTAAAATAAATTTGTTGACTACAACGAACTAGGTTCTTTGCTTATGTCTCTAAATTAGATTCACATAAGATTTTTTTAAGAGAAAATAAGGTGTAAGTACACTTTTTTGGTTTTATTTAAATATAAGTTTTAAGCATTTAAGTTTAAAATAAGTATAAATAAGAACACTTTTTTGTTTTTTTAATATTACTTAATAACCTTTGCTTTGATTCATGCATAACTAATATGAAAAATATTTTTTACAGTGTTATTGTGACATATACAACAATTTGAATTTTAGAAAACTGATATCAGTTTATTTGACATTATCTTTTTGAATCAAAAATTTTTCTTTAATATTTTCAATTTTCTTTGAAAAAGTTTTTTGTTTTATATAGCATGCAGTAATTTTTTTTAGTGAGATTTTGGATTCTTCTTCTTGTTCAAGTGAACGCATTAGTTTTCTTTTGTCTCTCTCTCTTTTTTTTGTTATGAATCAAATTCTTTTTTAAAATAATGTAACAACATAAAAATTAATGTGATAAGTTATTAAAAAAAAATGTAACAACATATTAAAAAAATGTGAATAATGTAACAACATATTAACAATGTGACAAGTTAGTCAAAAATAATGTGACAAGTTATTCAAAATAATGTGACAATATATTAAAAAAAAATGACAAATTACTCAAATTTGTTACTTAAAAGATCAAAAAAGTTAACAACATCAAATATTGAAAATAATAATTATTCATATTGTAACGTGTCCGAATACACGAATTACTAATAAACAAAACTCATGAAATTTTTTTCCCAGTTTACTCATTTCAGCACCGTCTCTCTAGCCTAATTCTTCCATAACTATTCAACGCCCTATTGCATTACCGGTCTCAATTTGCCCCACTTGCTGTTGACCCTTTATCCACGGCAAAGGAGACGATCGAGTTTGGGATTTCATGGTATGTACAGTCACTGTCGGAAATGGGAAAACGTAGTTTGGCCACTAAAATGACACCAAATTAAAATAAGCACTGCGAAAACTATTGTCTTCTGCCCGAATATATGGCCCTCTCTATCTCTAACCTTCCCAGCTCCGGCTGCCACTCAAGTATCAAACAGGAGTTTTTTTATCCCTCTGGATACCCTTTTCAGATCATCGAATGTTATATCAATTTATCGTTTTTTTTTTGTAACATCATTGTTATAAATTGGGATTTCAAACTTATTTCTCAACTTAGGCTGATTGACTGCATTAAAACTTGGTTTGAAACACCCCCCCCCCCCCACCACCACCATGTTTTTATGTACATAAAGAATACAGTAAGAAAAGTACTGTAATTTGATAATTCATTGTTTCAAACACATAGCATGCTAGAGACTTGCTACTGACTTAAAATGGGAACTGAGGACAATTTGTTACTTTCAGATGTCTTTTGTTTCTGTAAAAAGAAAAATGACACACTATTAGCTAGCCTCTAATTCAAAAGGAGAGATGAGGGTATTTTCCTACACACAGCACAACACAATTTCCACTTGGGGCTCTGGGCTTATTAATGTGCAAAATATATCAACTAGGATGAGAAAAGTTTCAAAAGACCATCATGTGAGGATAAATCTAAAATACTTGCAATCACTTGTGCATTATAGATATAAAAAAACATAAGTCGTCGAGATACAACAAGAGTTGTACCCAAACATCCGAGTATATGGCTCCTCCTAGAGTTAACTCCACACAATACTACTTGCAACTTCAAGCATGGATTGGCATTGGGACAGCCCGAAGAGGAAGAGCCTTCTGTAAGGTGATGCCAAACTCCTCCTTCATGTCCAAGTCTTTTGGTGCAACATCACCTTCAAGCTTCCAATCAAACGAGTTTATAAGCGAACCCAACATCACCGGAATCATCCTTATTGCCAACGGCATTCCGGGACATATTCTCCGTCCAGCACCGAACGGAATGAGCTCAAAATCTTGGCCTCGGACATCAATTTCCGAGGCCGAAAACCTCTCGGGCATAAATGCCAAGGGGTTCTCCATGCAGATGAATCGCGACCAATGGCCCATGCATTCACCAGCACTTGTGACCCCTTGGGGACTGTATAGCCACAGACTTCAACATCGGTTTCGGGTTTTCGAGGAACTAAGAATGGAGCTGCTGGGTGTAGCCTTAGGATTTCTTTCACGATGCATCTCAAGTAAGGTAGGCGAGATACATCTGCTTCTTCTATGGGCTTGCCTTTGCCGATGATTTGTTGAAGCTCAGCCTTGGCTTTCTTCATGGCCTCTGGATTTTTCATTAGTTCTGTCATTCCCCATTCCACTGTGCTTGAAGTTGTATCTGTCCCCGCAGCAAATAGGTCCTGCAATGTTGAGACTTTATTTTGTTTGATTGGATAATGGACATTGTTTTTAAGGTTATTTATTTGAAAAAAAAATACATTATTGTTGAGGCTATCTTGTGGTGTGTTAAACCAATACAAAATTTGTCCAAAACTCATACCAATCGTAGCAACATGCAACATATTTGATGTGTGGCATTTCAAGCGTGTTCAGAATTTACTCATATTTTGCTCTTTGATTGAATTAAAAAACCAATTTGAGTGGAGCAGGGATGACTGTTGATTAAAACAATATCGTTTTAGTACAAAACAACATTGTTTTAATCAACATCATATCAACTGTTAATTTTCTAATTGCAAAGAATCCTCACTCGTAAAAGAGTGCTTAATACGCAGGTGAAATCTAAGAAAAAAGGTGAAAATATACGAACCAAGAAAACGTGCTCGATTTGAGTTCTATCCATCTCTTGACCTTGAGGGTTTTCTTCAATGGTATTGAGAAGAACATCTAACACATCACCGTTTTCGGTCTTCTGCAATCTCCTTATATCTAATCGTTCATCGATCAAACCCCAAAAACTTTCAGTACCTTCTCAAAATAACCAGTCAATCGACGCCTTATACCTTGTGGATCAATCTTTCTAAGCAAAGGAAAAAAATCCACCAAGTTAGGTTTACCAACCTCCACCATGATGTTCCACACCAAATCCTTGAACTCTTTGGCCGTATCCTGTAATGGTTCAGTCATATCCTTAGAAAAAATGGTGTTGGACAACAGATTTAAGGAAGTCCTGAAAGCGGCTCGGCCTATGTCCACGGCGTCGCCTCTTTGGCTACTTCTCCGGCAGTAGGATATGAGCTCCTCCACCTTAGTACGGCGGAGATGCTGGTTGGCATCGAGCCTGTTGCCGGAGAAAATGTTGGAATTCATGATTTTTCGGAGGTATATCCACCGGGAGGCGACGGGCAACCATATGACGGAGTGTTGGTGGTGGTTGCTGGCGTGGACGGCGTCGGGGATGGCTCGGTTGGAGAAGGCCAAGTCTTGCTTTTGAAGGACTTCTTTGGCTGTGACTGATGACGAAATGACTACTGTGGTGATTTGGCCTAGTTTTAGAGACATGATTGGGCCGTGTGTCTTGGCTAGCTCCGCCAGGGACTGGTGAGGAAGATCACCGAGTTTGTTCAGGTTTCCAATGATCGGAAACGGGGCTGGTCCCGGTGGAAGCTTTCTGTTTTTGCTTCCTCCTGCGGCTAGTGAGAGAAGGGATTGAATCAAAGTGAAGGAAAACAATATGCCCAGCACAGTGACCAGAAAATCCATCTCTCTCTCTCGCCGATTCTATGGAAGTCTGTTTCATCATTGTTTATACCACTTGGGACATTTTTTTTTTCTTTGGTCTGAACACTTGGACGTCAATAAAGAAAATAGATATATTAATATTTTGTTTTTGGTGTTTTTTTTTCCTGTACAGAAACTTCCGGGTGAAAATGTTTCTAAGTTGAGTCAAATAATTCTATTTATAATAACAAAAAAAAAATGATATAAATTATATAAGACAAACCAAATTTTATAAAATTATAAATAATTTAGATAACAATTGAAATTTGAACCCTACAACGTGATCAGTAGTCAATGCTAGATAGAATTCATTTGTGACTATAAATTAAGTAGAAACAAAAGATGAAGGGAACTTCTTGTGTCAAACTCATAATAAAAGCGAAGATTATCTCCCTGCTCATTCAATTCGATCAAAAATAGATTCATTTATGTTTATATTAAGATTTTTGTGAGAAATTAATGTCTCACTCTTAAGAGTTGTCATTTAGCGTGACCAATATTGTCTCTTGGGATCCGATCAAAAAATAATTATATTTAAAAAATACTATTTCAGATTATTAAAAAAAAACAAAGAGGATATTTTTGAATCCAATACTTACCATTTATTCTAACAGTGTCGGCAAATTACTCTGACACACAAAATACTAGCGTGACCACATGTTTGCTCAGAGAAAATGGCTGGTGGATAAGATAAGACTTTAATAACCTTGACCACACTTATTATTTTGTTTGCTTTGTTTTTTTTGGCCTGATTAAGAGGGAATACTCCAATGCCAGCTTGCATGAACAGTTGCCAAAAATTCCATTTATACGGTTGTTGTATTTAATACCACAGTGACAGTGAATATGGTAAAAAAATCTCACCGATAATATAAGCCAATCTAAAGACCAAATTACCCTTCTCAAACCAGCTCATATAGAAATAAAACAAGAGTTCTACTTTCTCCACCCAGGTATTTTCATTGAGACTGGTGGATGGTGCAAAAGACGAAGAACTGGGTAAAATCGGTGGATCATTTTTCATCAACAGGTCTTCATAACAATGGTTACTGCTTTGTGTTGGATATAATAGGAAAATTATCTAGGTAGGTTTGCTTGATCTTATTAGGATTGCATCCATTTATGTGTCTATTTTTTTATATTTTTGTAAGTTAGTATTAGGAATTTGAATTGGTCAATTAGTTATTAGTTATATAGTAGAAAAAATTTCAATCACACCTTTTTTTAGTTTATTATATCTTCAAAGACACTCTCTTTATTTTCTGAATCTTCACAAATATTATTTGTCAGATTAAAGATGTTAATTAGAATATAATTTACTAAATTGTCTATGATTTATTTGAGAATAAACTTCATCCACCCCCTTCTAGATAGACATATCTTCAATGAGATCTCTTTTACTTTTTAAATTATTTTTACGTATTAAAATTCGATTGAAACTAATTAAAATATATTTTTTATGTATTAAAATTTGAATTGATTAAAAATTATTTTTAATCGTCTCAAATTAAATTTTAATCAGCCTAAATTTGGATACATAAAAAATATAAAGTTTAATCGACTCAAATTTTAATAAGTAAAAAATAAATTTTAATTTAATTGGCACAAATTTTAATAAATAAAAAAATATAAATTTTAATCGACTTGAAGCGAATTTTAATTAGAGTTAATAGCTCAGGTAGAGCTCAAACCGGTTTGATTTTTTATACGGATAAAAAGAATTTTAATAGACTCGAATTTTTATACTTAAACAAATAAAATTTAATCAGCTCGGGTTGAATTTTAATCAGCTTAAATTTTAATATGTAAAAAAATAAATTTTAATCAACTCGAATTTTAATATGTAAAAAAATAATTTTTAATATGTTTGAATTTTATGTAAAAAAATTATTTGGGGTTTATGTGGGAACATTTTTGGGGTTTTAGATGAATTTTTTTTATTAGAAATGATGATTTAATATCAGGGTGTCATTGATGTTTAACTATAAATTAAGAGGTGTGTCAGTAATATTTTTAATAATATAAGGAATGTCCTTGAAGATATAATAAATTAGAAAAGGAGTGATTGAAATTTTTCCAATATAATATTTATAAGTTTATTGGATAGTTAAATAGACAGTGTTTTTAGTAGTTATGTTGAATTCTTTATCTCTTTTATTTAAAAGATTTTACAATTAATGAAAAAGTATCTGACATCTGTAATAAGCTTTTTTGTAAAAAGTTTGAAAAGTCGCGTTTCTCTCGAAGTGAATCGACAGAAGTTTGTACCCTCTCGAAGTTGAGTCTTTTTCTCTTAAATCTATTTTGCTTTGATTTTTTTAAGTCTTAAATAACGTCCCGGTATCACATGGGTGTGTAATAATAATACCCATAATCTTTTTTCTCAAGTCCAACAAAAAGCTACCAACTATGTTGATTAACCAATTGAAGTCGAGCCCAATTTTTAATACTGCAACGACACATATCTCAAAAATATATCATTCTAATAATAATGACATCTTAGGATAAGTAATTCTCTACTTTCTCTATGGACGAAGACTCAATGGTAGAAAGGTGTCAAGAAGGAACACCTTGACTCTATCTTCCACACACACATATATTATATTTTTAATTTATACACTAGTTTATTCATGTATTGATCGTAATATTAACTTATGTATTGGAGGAACCTCTCCAGAATCCCTCTAACCACTTTTTAATTTTGTAGCTCGTAGACGGGACGGTAATCAAAGACTAAGGACACCTTCAATATTTTAGTGATTGTGAAAAGTTTTGCCCGCACAAATTCCTTAGGGTCTACTCACAGTCTCTCTCACACACACACACGTTCTTAGAGCTCACCCATGCAGGGAGTGAAACAGAAACATGTTCAAGCACACTTACCCCCGTAGAGAATTGTAAGTAGGCGAGAGAAGCTTCCGACATGGGAAAGTAGCCCCAAACCAGTGGCAGCAGCGGCAGCTGCAACTGCAGCAAAGACATAACAGTACCATGATCTCTCACCAGTCACCACC
The DNA here is from genome assembly GCA_963454935.2 of Ilex paraguariensis. Classification (NCBI taxonomy): domain Eukaryota; kingdom Viridiplantae; phylum Streptophyta; class Magnoliopsida; order Aquifoliales; family Aquifoliaceae; genus Ilex; species Ilex paraguariensis. The sequence continues at coordinate 97,938 of CAUOFW020009313.1, forward strand.
CAGCGGAAACATCCATTGAAATGCCTCTTCAACCCATTCTCTGATGGAATTCGCCCACTCCAGAGCTGCCTGCTGCTCTTTGATTTCCAGACCAGAAATGTTTGGTGGTGCCTCTCTGAAACCAATGGCATCCATTACAAAGCCTCCCATTTTCTCCCAAATTTAATAATTCACCAAGTTGTGGAAAATCTAAGTTCCGAGAACCAAAGAAGGGAATGTAAGAATTAATGTGACCCACTTGATTTGGCACACATGATTTTACTGATTATTATCAGATAATTAATTTTGGTTAGATAATGATAAGAGTACCAATCCTAATCTAACCAGTATAACTAAGAAGGGATCACTAATAATCATTATGATATTGATAGCTCATTATGATTTAGAGTTATATCATATACATGTGAAACTATAAAAGATTAACCCAAAGGGTTCTGAATAAGGGAATTTGAGTAACTCTTAACTTGCAAACTTAATAGGTCAATATATAAACATAAAGAAGTTTTTCCACAATAGAATTAAGTTCAGTGATACCATTATTTCTTTTAATATTAAGAAAAATACCATTATCGGTGTATTTATATCTTAAAGTTAGTGGGAGTAAGGTTTTTAACTCTATATGTTGATATTGTGTTTTTTGTCATTAGTAATCTTAGATTATTATATAAAACTAAGTTTCTCTCTATAATTATTAAATAAAAAATGGTGAGACAACTTATGTGATTGTAATTTAAGTGTCCCAGGATCGATTACATAGATTGTTTGGATTGTCTCATAAAGTATATATAGAAAGAATTCTAAAGAGATTTAATGTGGAGAACTATTATGCAAATGTTACTCCAATTTAAGTAAAAAGGATAAGTTCAGCAGTATGTAATGTCCAAAGAATGTAATGAATTCCTTATGTTTTATATATGCATTTACGGGTATAATGTCAGATATTATTCTCGCAGTTGGTATATTATGTAAATACCAAACCGATCCTGAAATGGATCATTACGAGCTTATAAGACATTTACAAGGTATGAATGATTATATGCTCACATTTAAGAAGTTTAATCATCTAGTGGTGATTGACAATTATAAAAGTTAATTTTGTGGCTTGCTTTGACGCTACAATTTATGGATTATGGATGCGAAATTCTAATCTCAGAACTTGGAATTGTCGACTTTATGGCCAAGCCGCTAAGAATTTATTGTGATAATTTCTCATATATGCCTTTTGCTAAGTGTCCATGGAGCATAATAACATGAAGCTCATAATTGTAAATCCATTAAAGAAAGTGCTATTAAAGACATTTAAAGATGTTAACATAATGAGTCTTGATTGTAGCTCATGATGGTTGTTCACTTAATGTTGTGAATTTTGCATAATGATTATTTGACACTTTCAGTTCTTATGCAAACTGTTTATGATATTTCATGTTTTTCAAAATGTACGTACATGTATAGGATTGATTGAATGATAATAAGAATAGCCTTCGACATAAGGCATTATTGTTGGACCTTATTATATATATACTTCTCAATTATAGATTGTGTTAGACAGGTTGCTAATGTTGTGGTACATGGAAGGGACTATATCGTGTTAATGATGTACAACCGCCATGACTCGCATTAGTGGGTTGTTTAATTGTGATATTCTGGTGACCAAATTAAGGTAGTGATGGATTAGATTTATTGCGCGTTTATGTAAATCTTGCTAGACCCAATTGTAAGATAATCATATGGGCCAAGTGGGAGAATGTAAGAATTAATGTGGCCCACTTGATTTGGCCCATGTGATTTTACTGATTATTATCAGATAATTAATTTGGGTTAAATAATGATAAGGGTACCTGTGAGACCCAATCATGCATTTCATACATATTAGCATAATTATGTTGACTAATTGCAATTAGGTGGAATTATTTATTATATAGAATTTTGTGAATGAAAATGGTATTGGGTTGATTTTGAAATAACTTAAGAATTTGGGGTGAGGCAAGTGAAATTAATTAAGTTGATTGAAATATCTTCATATATGTGTCATGCATTGGTGGTGGGCCTTTCAAGTGTATGTGTGGGTGTATGACGTGTGTGTATGTGTGTTTGACTAGGTGTAGAAGTGTGTGTGTGTTTAACTTATGGACTAGTGTGTGTGATCAAAATATAAAACTGTGTGTGTGTGTGAGTCTAGTTTCTTTACAGAAACCGTGAGTGAAAGTGAGGGTGAGCAGGAGAGCAAAAGAAGAAGAAGGGAAAAAAAATAAAAAATAAAAAAATAATGTACGCACGTGGGTCTATTTGAATCGTAAGGAAGGTATGTGGTACTTAATTTATACATGAGTTGTGATTAATTTTAGTATATAGATGTTGTACATATATGAGCTGTTTTAACATGTTTTAAATTAGTGGCTGTTTTTAATTTATTTCATATACTATTTTAGTTTAATTTGGTGGACAATTCGCGTTCAAATAATGGGCTGTTTTAATTTAAATTTCATAGACTGATTTTTGAGTTTAATTAAGTGAGTTAACATAACTTAGGGGGCTGTTTTGCATTGATTAAACATGTACGTGAATTTAAGTGTAGCGGTTTTAAATAAAAATGTACGATAAAAGTTGGACATGAGTGCCGGTAACGTCGAAACCCTAATTCCTAAATATTATTATTACATGTGTGAGTTTTAATCCAAATGACCTGAAATTTTGCATGCTGCATTTTTAAACAATGTTTGATGTGATAATGTAAATTTCGATGCAAAATGCCAAAAGTGCGATTTTTAGAATTCGGGGTCAAAATGTGTGGAAATGGACAGATGGTCAATGTGTTTGACCTACTTAATCCTAATTGTGATAATTGCGATTAATGTGAGTGATTTTGAAGATTTGGGAAGACAATATGATCCCTACATCTAATGTACCAGTATGTAAGTGAACGGTGCGGTAACCGAGGTTACCAGGACACTTCGGGTTGAATCGTCTTGCATGCATTAATGCATGATCAATTTTTCAATGTGATAAATATGTTGATATTTTAATTATAAATGTGTTAGGTGGAACAAGTGGGACAGTTGGTATTGAAATAGATACGAAAACATCGAAGGAATTCACTAGTAGGTCCGGTGGCTCGTCGTAGCTCTGTACACTTAAGGTGGGTGTATACCTTTATATGTTTTGGAAATGCTATTATACTATGATAGTAAATGATAGAATTTAATAGAAATTCTTCAAGATTATGTGCTACGTGCTTATGTGATTGAATAATGTTTTGTACTGTGTATTTTGTATTGTGGAATGTGGCGCACTGTTTAAGACAAGGGCGTCGATGCCTGGTCACAGGGTGTGCAGTGATGTGCTAGCACTATGGTGTTCTCGGAAGGTTTGGGAGACACAGATCCATGTGTGATCGATCACCTGATGAGGGGTAGTAAGAATGTGATGTGACTTGTGAATTCTTTGAAATTGGATTGATGTTGTTGTTTGATACGTGTATCTAAGTAGTATTTACCTACTTCAGTGTATTACTATCATTTTCATTTCATACACAACATGTATACTCACTGAGCGCGTGGTTTAGCTCACATCCCTACAACTTTTCCTTTTCAGGTAGTATAGAAGAGGATACAGACCAGTCCACTGTTCAGTCAATTGAGTCTTGTACAACGATAATGTGGTATCACTCAGGTTGAGTGTCAGTATGACTAATTTCTGGATTATGTATTATATTTTGTGAAAGATTATTATAGCAGTTTAATAGTGTATATTTGTAAATAGACTCAACAATCATACTTTGGGATGTATGCCATGTGGGTGTGGGAGTTTGTATCTGTCTATAACCTTGAAAATAAATAATTGGTACAGGTTATGAGACAGATTTACCATCATGCTTATTGACTAAGGTGATTGGTGGTATTGTTACACCTGTGAGATTAATTAGTATTTTATTAATCTAGATTATATATATATAAACAGGTGTATCAAAGACCTAGTCGTGTCTCATCCCTGGGAGACCAGATGGGGGCGTGACAATTTAGTGGTATCAGAGCTAGAGTTTATAATTTTGTAGTCGAGTCGAATCTAGTGTGACAGTGGACTTAGGGATGAGCCTGTTTAGGTGGGGTGTTAAAGGTCCGTATGAGTGTGTGGCATATATACATATATCTTGTATGCTATCAATACCCATATGCAATATTCACATGTTTTACAGTGATACATGGAGGGAGAAGGGTCCTCTACTCGTGCTGGAGATAGGGGGAAAAGACCCCAAGTAGAGGAAGAATCAGGTGATCGGGAAGCTAGACAATTGTGGGAAGCAGCAGCGAGGTACTTTGAACAACATACAATGCGAATGGAACCAGTAAGACCAAGGGGTACATTATACGAACAGTTTAAAAAGCTTGATCCACCAATATTTACGGGAACTGCAGGTCCGTTGGAAGCAGAGAATTGGTTACGACGCATCGAAAAGATATTCAGGGTAATTGGAGCCGACGAGGAGGATAAATTATTGTTGGCCACTTTTATGCTGGCAGAGGAGGCCCAGTATTGGTGGGAGGTTGTGGAGAGAGCCTTGTTGCCATGTGCACTGAAGGGGAGGCCGGTTTAGTGCCTAAAGTTCCCACATGGCGGCAGTTTACAAATGCTTTTGATAAGAAATATTTTTCCTCGAGTTATCGATATGATAAACAGAATGAATTCCTACATTTGCAGTAGGGGAATCAGTCAATGATGGAATAAGAGGGCAAATTTAGTACTCTATCTAGATTTATGCCTTTTGTTGTCGCAGATGAGGGGGAAAGATGCAGAAGATTCCAGATGGGGCAAAACTATAATATTAAATTCTGTATATCAATGCTAGAGTTAACAACATTTTTCGAATTATACAACAAAGCCCTAATTGTGGAAGCTGATTTGAAGGAAATGGAAAGTGCGGGTGAGCTGGCAAAAAGGGGAGATATGAGCCAAGTGGACAGGGTTCCAAGGAAAACTTCTTTAGCAAAGCTTGGAAGGGAATGTTTCCAAAGGGTGCAAGTAAGAAGAAATCAGGAGTCCCATCCCAGAGTCGAGGACAAGGAGTGAGTGGGTCATCTTCATTTATACCGGGGCAAGAGATGGGACAGACTCGGGGGAGTACAGTTACTTGTTATCATTGCAGGTAGGTTGGGCACATTGGACGAAACTGTCCTATGGGAGGATCAGGACCTGTTATATCACGATGTTGCTTTTTATGTGGGCAAGAGGGACATATGCAGAGAGATTGTCCACAGTACTCTACTTAGAGTTCATCGATGGGCAGTGCACCTACAATATCTCGGGGAGCAGCAAGTGGTAGGGGTTGAGGACGAAGAGACAGTCCTGAAGGTAGCGGTGTTGGTGACAGTGGACCGAGTGGACCTGAGGCTGGAGGACGTGTCTTTGTACTAACCCAGCAGGATTATCAGGCGACCCCGAATGTGGTTACAGGTATGATGTCTATTTTTTGTCAGCAGGCACGAGAACTGATAGATTCAGGTTCGACACGGTCATTTATATCACTGTCATTCTGCATGCATACTAATAGACCACATACTCCATTAGAATGTGGCTTGACTATAGCTACCCCCACGGGTGACTGTGTGACAACCAAGTTAATATATAGGAAGTGCCTAGTTCAAGTGGGTAATAGAGAATTACTTGCAGATCTGTTACCTCTTGACTTCTAGGATTTTGATTTGATTTTAGGAATGGATTGGTTGTCTGCATATCATGCTACTATTGACTGTTTTCGTAAAGAAAAAGTATTTAGAATTCCACATGTTCCTTTGTTTCGGTTCTTTGGATAGCGACGCCCTGAGTCGAGGAATTTGATATCAACAATTAAAGCAAGGAAGTTACTCAGGAAAGGATGCTATGGGTACTTGGCTTATGTGAAAGATACTCAGAGGGATACTCCTGAATTGAAGAATATTCCTGTGGTTAATGAGTTCGCTGATATGTTTTTCGAAGAGTTACCAGGGTTACCGGTTGATCAGGAGATGGAATTTACTATTGAGCTTGTGCCAAGAACTAGTCCTATATCCATTACTCCATACAGGATGGCTCCAGCTGAATTGAAGGAACTTAAAGTGCAGTTGCAGGATTTGTTAGATCGGGGATTTATAAGGCCTAGTGTATCTCCTTGGGGTGCACCAGTGTTATTTGTAAGGAAGAAGGATGACATTATGAGATTATGCATTGATTACATACAGCTAAATAGAGTGACTATTCAGAACAAGTATTCATTGCCGCGTATAGATGATTTGTTGGACCAACTACAGGGTGCCCGGGTGTTTTTAAATATTGATCTTCAATCAGGATATCATCAGTTAAAAGTAAGGGATAGTGATATATCGAAGACTACTTTTCGGACCAGGTATGGACATTATGAATATCTGGTGATGCCATTTGGAGTGACTAATGCTCCTGCTGTATTTATGGATCTAATGAACTGAATATTCCAGCCTTATCTTGATTCATTTGTGATAGTGTTTATTGATGACATATTGATATACTCCCGTAGTGAAGAGGAGCATATGCAACATTTGAGGGTTGTATTACAAACATTGAGAGATAGACAATTATTTGCCAAACTCAGTAAATGTGAGTTTTGGTTGGACAGGGTGGTGTTTTTAGGGCATATAATTTCTGGTGATGGTGTATGTGTTGATCCAGCTAACATTGATACTGTGATTAACTAGGAGAGACCGAAGGCAGTGACAGAGATTTGGAGTTTTCTGGGTTTGGCAGGTTACTATCGGAGGTTTGTACAGTATTTCTCTATTTTAGCTATGCCCCTGACCCGATTGACCCGAAAAGGTGTGAAGTTTGAGTGGTCTGATAGATGTGAGCAGAGTTTCCAAGTGTTGAAGACCAGGTTGACGACTGCACCAGTATTAACCATTCTGTCAGATAGTGATGGGTTTGTGGTTTATAGTGATGCTTCACATCAAGGTTTGAGTTGTGTGTTGATGCAGCATGGTAGAGTTGTAGCTTATGCTTCTAGACAGCTGAAACCACGTTAGTGTAATTATCCTACCCACGATTTGGAGCTTGTAGCTATTGTATTCGCACTGAGATTATGGAGACATTTTTTATATGGAGTTACCTGTGAGATTTATACAGATCACCAGAGTTTGAAATATTTGTTCACCCAAAAAGAGTTGAACCTGAGGCAGCGGCACTGGATTGAGCTTATTAAGGATTATGATTGCACTATTCATTACCAGCCAGGGAAAGCAAATGTTGTGGCGGATGCTTTGAGTCAAAAATTGTCAAATAGATTAGCTAGTTTCCGAGTGATTCGGAGAGGGTTATTTGTGGATTTGAAATCCTTGAGAGTACAGTTGGAGATAGGAGAGACTACAGCTCTACTTGCTACATTGACTTTGAGACCAATGTTGGTGAACAGGATTAGAGAGGCACAACAGTTGGATCTCTAGATTGAGAAATTGAAGAAATAGGGGAAGACCAGGGTGAGAACTGATTTTATTGTTGACAGTGAGGATGTTTTGTTATTTGGTTTACGGTTATGTGTACCTAATGATGCAGGGTTAAAAAGAGAGATTTTGGAGGAAGCACATAGTTCAGCATATGTTATGCATCCAGGTAGTACAAAAATGTATTATGACTTGAGAAAGCATTATTGGTGGTCTGGAATGAAACGAGAGATAGCAGAGTTTATGACTCGATGTTTAGTGTGTCAGTAGGTGAAGGCTGAACATCAGAGACCAGCCGGGTTATTGCATCCTCTACCGATTTCATAATGGAAGTGAGAGCATATCACTATAGATTTTGTGAGAAATTTGTCCCATATACAAAAAGTACATGAGGCCATTTGGGTGATAGTTGATAGGTTGACAAAATCTGCTCATTTTCTAGCTGTTAAAATGTCTTATTCTCTTGACAGATTAGCCAGATTGTACATTGATGAGATTGTGAGACTGCATGGTATACCTGTATCTATCATCTCTGATAGGGACCCACGTTTTACTTCGAGGTTTTGGCCTAGCTTACAGACCGTACTAGGCACTACTTTGAAGTTTAGTACAGTATTCCACCCACAAACAGATGGACAGACGGATCATACTATTCAGACACTGGAGGACATGTTGAGAGCTTGTGTAATGGACCTTAGAGGTAACTGGGATGAATGTTTGCCTTTAGTTGAATTTGCTTATAATAATAGCTATCAGAGTTCGATTGAGATGACACCATATGAAGCTTTGTATGGGAGAAAGTGTAGGACCCCAGTGTGTTGGAGTGAAGTGGGTGAGAGGAAATTATTAGGTCCGAAAATTGTGCAGATGACCACTGATCAGATTAAAGTCATACAGGAGAATTTACGAAGGGCACAGAGCAGGCGGAAAAGTTATGCAGATAATCGACGTCGTGATTTGGAATTCAAGGTGGGTGATCAAGTGTTCCTACGGGTATCACCTTGGAAATGGGTCATTCGTTTTGGCAGCAAAAGGAAGTTGGCTCCCAGGTATATTGGTCCGTACAGCATCGTAGAACAGATTAAAGCTGTTGCACACCGGTTGAAGTTACCAATGGAGTTGTCTAGGTTGCATGATGTATTCCATGTCTCTATGCTACAAAAATACTTGACTGACTCATCACATGTGTTGACTTTAGAACCGATCGAATTAATTGAGGATTTGACTTATGTAGAGCAGCTGGTTCAGATTTTGGATAAGAAAGAGAAAGTATTACGCACAAACACGATACCGTTGGTGAAGATGTTGTGGAGAAGTCACTCAATAGAGGAAGCAACCTAGAAGACTGAGGAGAGTATGTGGATTCGATATCCTCACTTATTTAGCACAGATAAGTAATTTTGAAGACGAAATTTTTATTAGTGGGGGAGAGTTGTGAGACTCAATCATGCATTTCATACATATTAGCATAATTATGTGGACTAATTACAATTAGGTGGAATTATTTATTATATAGAATTTTGTGAATGAAAATGGTATTGGGTTGATTTTGAAATAACTTAAGAATTTGGGGGGAGGCAAATGGAATTAATTAAGTTGATTGAAATATCTTCATATATGTGTCATGCATTGGTGGTGGGCCTTTCAAGTGTATGTGTGGGTGTGTGACATGTGTGTGTGTCTGATCAAAATATGAAGCTGTGTGTGTATGTGTGAGTCTGGTTTCTTTATAGAAACCGTGAGTAAAAGTGAGGGTGAGTAGGAGAGCAAGATAAGAAAAAGGGATAAAAAAAAAAAAAAAAAATGTACGCACGTGAGTCTATTTGAACCGTGAGCAAGGAAGGTATGCGATACTTAATTTATACATGAGTTGTGATTAATTTTAGTATATAGATGTTGTACATATATGGACTGTTTTAACATGTTTTAAAATAGTGGCTGTTTTTAATTTATTTCATATACTTAGTTTAATTTGGTGGGCTATTCGTGTTCAAATAATGGGCTGTTTTAATTTAAATTTCATGGACTGATTTTTGAGTTTAATTAAGTGAGTTAACATAACTTAGGGGATTGTTTTGCATTGATTAAACGTGTACGTGAATTTAATTGTAGCGGTTTTAAATAAAAATGTACGATAAAAGTTGGACATGGGTGTCGGTAACGCCGAAACCCTAATTTCTAAATATTATTATTACATGTGTGAGTTTTAATCCAAATGACCTGAAATTTGCATGCTGCATTTTTAAACAATGCTTGATGTGATAATGTAAATTTCGATGCGAAATGCCAGAAGCGCGATTTTTAGAATTCGGGGTCGAAATGTGTGAAAATGGACCCTTGGTCAATGTGTTTGACCTGCTTAATTCTAATTGTGATCATTGTGATTAATGTGAGTGATTTTGAAGATTTGGAGAGACAATATGATCCCTATATCTAATGTACCAGTATGTGAGTGAATGGTGCGGTAATCGAGGTTACCGGGACACTTCGGGTTGAATCGTCTTGCATGCATTAATGCATAATCAATTTTTCAATGTGATAAATATGTTGATATTTTAATTATAAATGTGTTAGGTGGAACAAGTGGGACAGTTGGTATTGAAACAGATACGAAAACATCGAAGGAATTCACTAGTAGGTCCGGCGGCTCGTCGTAGCTCTGTACACTTGAGGTGGGTTTATACATTTATATGTTTTGGAAATGCTATTATACTATGATAGTAAATGATAGAATTTAATAGCAATTCTTCAAGATTATGTGCTACGTGCTTATGTGATTGGATGATGTTTTGTACTGTGTATTGTGTATTGTGGAATGTGGCGCACTATTTAAGACAGGGGCGTCAATGCCTGGTCACTAAGCATGTAGTGATATGCTAGCACTATGGTATTCCCGGGAGGTTCGGGAGACACAGATCCATGTGGGATCGATCACTCGATAAGGGGTAGTATGAATGTGATGTGGCTTGTGAATTCTTTGAAATTGGATTAATGTTGTTGTTTGATACGTGTATCTACGTAGTATTTACCTACTTCAGTGTATTACTATCGTTTCCATTTCATACACAATATGTATACTCACTGAGCGCGTGGTTTAGCTCACACCCCTACAATTTTTCCTTTTCAGGTACTGTAGAGGAGGATACAGACCAGTTCACTGTCCAGTCGATTGAGTCTTGTACAACGATAGTGTGATATCACTCAGGTTGAGTGTCAATATGACTAATTTCTGAATTATTTATTATATTTGTGAAAGATTATTATAGCAGTTTAATAATGTATATTTGTAAATATACTCAACAGTCATACTTTGTGATGTACGCCATGTGGGTGTGGGAGTTTGTATCTGTCTATAACCTCGAAAACAAATAATTGGTACAGGTTATGAGACAAATTTACCATCATGCTTATTGACTAAGGTGATGGGTGATATTGTTGCACCGTGAGATTGATTAGTGTTTTATTAATCTAGATTATATATATATGTAAACAGGTGTATCAAAGACCTAGTCGTGTCTCATCCCTGGGAGACCGAGATGAGGCGTGACAGTACCAATCCTAATCTTATCGGTATAACTAATGTTTTCTGATTGGTCAATGAGAAGAAGTAGTTTCCTGATGTTCTACTTTGATGAGAAATAGAGTTTATGTTGAACTAGAGAACCGGTCCTCTCTCTACTTATAAATATATACATGCCCCATCGAATTGTGTATTATAAAAATAAAGGTTAGGAGAGAGAAATCGATTTTTGGGCTATACTAAAAGATGGTTCAATTCTTGTTCAAGTAATTCAAGATTTGCGATTATGGCTCCAGATTTGTTTGATTATGATATTCTTAATTCTACATTATAATTATTATGAGTATATAAAAATCATGATTATTTTATATCTTAAAATTAAAATTTGATTCATCTCTGTGATCGAATAAAGTTTACATGGAAGAAATAGAAAGGGAGTTTGTGTATACTTGTTGGTAAACGTTGGAACGTTACGTCCTACAAACATCGAGGCAATTGTCGGTCTAAGACAGCAAAGACGAAACGTGGAAGCCATTCAGGCCTCCTACAGAGGAAGAAACATTAATACGTCTCACAGTGTTATTTGGTGCAATAATTTTTTTTTAGTGAGATTTTGGTTTCTTCTTCTTCAACCGAACGCATTAGTTTCCTCTTCTCTCTCTTTTTTTTTTCTTTTGTTATGAATCGAATTCTTTTTTAAAATAATGTAATAACATAAAAACCAACGTGACAAGTTATTCAAAAATAATGTGACAAATTATACAAAAATAATGTGATAACATATTAAAAAAATATAAATAATATAACGACATATTAAACAATACGACAACAAAAAAATAATGTAACAAGTTACTCATAATAATATGACAATATATTAAAAAAATATGATATGATACTCAACTTTGTTACTTAAAGATCAAAAAAATTAACAACATCAAATCTCGAAAATTGTAACTATTCACGTTTTACCGTGTCCAAATACACAAATTACTAATAAACAATACTCATGAAAAAATTTTGCAAGTTTACTCATTTCAGAACCGTCTCTCTAACCTATTTCTTCCATAACTATTCAACACCCTATTGCCTTACTGGTCTCAATTTGCACCACTTGCGGTTGACCCTTTATCCACGGCAAAGGAGACGATCGAGTTTGGGATTTCATGGTATATACAGTCACTGTTGGAAATGGGAAAACGTACAGTCTTGGTTTGAACCCCCCCCCCCCCCCCCCATGTTTTTATGTACATAAAGAATACAGTAAGAAAAGTACTGTAATTTGATAATCCATTGTTTCAAACACATAGCATGCTAGAGACTTGCTAGCCATCTGACTTAAAATGGGAACTGAGGACAATTTGTTACTTTCATATGTCTTTTGTTTCTGTAAAAAGAAAAATGACACACTATTAGCTAGCCTCTAATTCAAAAGGAGAGATGAGGGTATTTTCCTACACACAGCACAACACAATTTCCACTTGGGGCTCTGGGCTTATTAATGTGCAAAATATATCAACTAGGATGAGAAAAGTTTCAAAAGACCATCATGTGAGGATAAATCTCAACTACTTGCAATCACTTGTGCATTATAGATATAAAAAAACATAAGTCCTCGAGATACAACAAGAGTTGTACCCAAACATCCGAGTATATGGCTCCTCCTAGAGTTAACTCCACACAATACTACTTGCAACTTCAAGCATGGATTGGCATTGGGACAGCCCGAAGAGGAAGAGCCTTCTGTAAGGTGATGCCATACTTCTCCTTCATGTCCAAGTCTTTTGGTGCAACATCATCTTCAAGCTTCCAATCAAACGAGTTTATAAGCGAACCCAACATCACCGGAATCATCCTTATTGCCAACGGCATTCCTGTTGGGTTTCCCTCCTTTGTGGGACTCATCAATTTGCTAATTTTTTGGTGGCCTACCCGTGTAGGACTCTTATCCAAGACTTGGTTTGGAGTCTTCTAGTTAAAAAGGAATTTGGCAGCCACCAAAGACTATAAGTTTTGTCCTTTTTCTTTTGGTTTATCTTTTCTCGGTTGGTTAGGCAAGAAGACATTTTTTCGGCAGTCTTTGGTTCAACAAAAATTCAGCCTTCTTCTTCTCCTTTTTTTGGTGCCAGAAAAATCTGCAAATTTGTTCTTCAAGTGGGTAATATTTCTTCACTTGATATTTGGGTTTCTTGCGGTTTTTCTTGGAGATTTGGTTCACTTATTTTGTGAGGTATTTTCCTCTTGTGATTTACACCTTGGTGTGTTTGTAAGGCTTATGCCTTTTGGCCACTTTGTAATCTGATTTGGTGATAGTGGAAGAAATTGACCTACCGGTCGTCGTGGATGTACCTCAAGTTATTTGAGGGAACCACATAAATCTTGTGTGCTTATTTATTTTCTGTTATTTTATTTATATTGCTTCCATTGATTTACACTTGTGGGAAAGCCTATTTTCCCAACATCTGGTATCAGAGCAATTGGTTAATTCGGTTCCGATTCGTTATATTTCTGTGTGTGAATTATGGACGGCAACGTTGGACGTATGGTTAGTTTCAATGGCACAAATTGGGTGACTTGGAAAACTAAAATGGAAGATCTTTTATTTTGTAAAGTTTTGAATGGACCCATAGAGGGTGATAGTGGCAAACCGGAAGGGATGAAAGATGACGAGTGGAAAAAGCTAGACCGGAAAGCTGTCGGTTTTATTCGGCAATGGATTGATGATAGTGTCTTTCATCATGTCTCTACAGAAAAATCTGCACATGGTCTTTGGACCAAATTGGAGAGTTTGTATGATAGAAAGACGGCAGTGAATAAAGCCTTTTTATTTCGAAAGCTTGTGAACTCTAAATATAAGGAGGATACTTCTATTGCAGAGCATTTGAATGAGATTAAGAGCATTGTGAATCAGTTGGCCGCCATGAAAATTACTTTTGATGATGAGTTGCAAGCTTTGTTACTTCTTAGTTCACTTCCCGAAAGCTGGGAAACTTTGGTGGTCACAGTTAGTAACTCCGCACCTGATGGAGTGGTAACAATGAGTCAAGTTACCAGCAGTTTGTTGAATGAAGAAACAAGAAGAAAATCATCAGGTTCTTCTTACTCCGAGGCACTTGTAATGGAAAACCGGGGGAGAGGCAGGAGTAAGAGTAGGGTTCCGCACAACCGTGATAAATCTAGAGGTCGTTCAAGCTCGATGTCAAAAAAGGATGTTGAATGCTATTATTGTCACAAGAAAGGGCACATGAAGCGGGAATGTAGAAAACTCAAGTTCAAGGAGCAGAACAAAGAGAAAAATTCAGAGAAAAAGCAAATTGATACAGCTGTAGTTACCGATGATGAATTCATGATTATCCGTGATGATGCTAGCGTTAATTTGATTGGCCAAGAGACGGATTGGGTAATTGATTCTGGAGCTTCATTTCATGTTACTTCGCGGGCTGATTTCTTTACTTCTTACTCACAAGGTGATTTTGGGAATGTCCGTATGGGAAAGGAAGATGTGTCAAAAATTGTCGGCATGGGTGACATTTGCTTGGAAACAAATATTGGATGCAAATTGCTGCTTAGAGATGTGAGGCATGTACCAGATATTCGACTCAATTTAATCTCTGCTGGAAAGTTAGATGATGAAGGCTACATCAACAATTTCAGTAATGGAAAATGGAAGCTCTCCAAAGGTTCTCTAGTGGTAGCAAAAGGAAAGAAGACTTGTTCTCTTTACACTATGCAAACAAAAATCTGCAAGGGTGTTGTGAATACCTTAGAGAATGACTCATCCACTGATTTATGGCATAGAAGGCTTGGACATATGAGTGAAAAAGGATTGCAAGTTTTGTCCAAGAAAGAGCTTCTAGTGGGAATAAAACGTACGCCTTTGAAAACTTGTGTTCATTGTTTCCATGGTAAACAAAACAGAATATCATTCCGTAGAAACATTGCATCTAGAAAATCTCATGTTTTAGATTTGGTACATTCTGATGTATGTGGTCCTTTGAAAGTTAGGACACTTGGTGGTGCTCTATACTTTGTCACTTTTATTGATGATCACTCTAGAAAAGTTTGGGCTTATACACTGAAAACTAAAGATCAAGTTCTAGATGTGTTTAAGATTTTTCAGGCCAAGGTTGAAAGAGAAACAGGTAGACAGTTGAAATGTGTTCGCTCGGATAATGGTGGTGAATATATTGGACCATTTGATCAGTATTGCACAAATCATGGTATCAGGCATGAAAAGACAGTTAAAAAGACACCTCAACAGAACGGGGTTGCAGAGAGAATGAATCGCACCATTGTTGAGAGAGTCAGATGTTTGCTCTCACATTCTAAATTGCCAAGATCCTTTTGGGGTGAGGCAATGAGGACCGCAGTTGATCTTATCAATTTGTCTCCTTCAGTTCCGTTGAATGGTGATGTGCCAGAGAAAGTTTGGACAGGGAAGGAAGTCTCCTATGATCACTTGAGGGTATTCGGCTGCAGAGCTTTTGTTCATATTCCAAAAGATGAAAGGTCCAAGCTTGATCCAAAAGCAAAGCAATGCATATTTCTTGGCTATGGGCATGAAGAATTTGGATACAGGTTGTATGATACAGTTGACAAGAAAGTTGTCAGAAGCCGAGATGTTGTTTTCTTGGAAGATCAGACTATTGAAGACATTGACAAGCTTGAGTCAGCTGAGTCTAGTACTGATGATCTTGTTGATTTAGATCCTCTCAATCCCTCTGCTGTTCATGATATTGATGAGGAAGTGCAAACACCTCATGATGATGCAGCAGAAGATGATGTTGAGCCAGAGATTGAGGGGGAGCAACCACCCCAAGAGCCACTACCACAGACACCGTTAAAGAGATCTACTAGAGAAAAACAGTCATCCAGAAAATATTTTTCAAATGAGTATGTGATGATATCAGATCAGGGGGAGCCAGGGACTTATCAAGAAGTCTTGAAGCATGAGAACAAAACTGAATGGTTCAAGGCAATGAAAGAGGAAATGAAGTCTTTGCATGAAATCACACCTATGATTTGGTGAAGCCGCCTAAAGGGAAGAAAATTTTGAAAAATAAATGGGTCTTCAGACGAAAGAATGATGGGAACAGTTCTCAACCGAGATTCAAGGCATGACTTGTCGTGAAAGGTTTTGATCAGAGAAAGGGAGTTGATTTTGATGAGATCTTCTCACCAGTTGTGAAGATGTCCTCCATTCGAACTGTGCTTGGTATAGCTGCGAGTATGAATTTAGAAGTTGAGCAGCTTGATGTAAAGACCGCATTTTTGCATGGTGACTTAGAAGAGGAAATTTATATGGAGCAACCTGAGGGCTTCAAAGATAAGGGTAATGATCAGTTAGTTTGCAAATTGAAGAAGAGCTTGTATGGATTGAAGCAAGCACCGAGGCAGTGGTACAGAAAATTCGATGCTTTCATGAGTGAGAATGGATATTCAAGAACCACTTCAGACCATTGTGTGTTTGTGAAGAAATATAAAGATGGTAATTTTATTATTCTCTTGCTTTACGTTGATGATATGCTTATTGTGGGCCAAGACACGAGTAAGATTAGCAAGTTGAAGTCAGAGTTGAGTAAGTCCTTTGCCATGAAGGATTTGGGTCCAGCAAAGCAAATTCTTGGGATGAGAATTGTTCGTGACAGATCACATGGGCTGATTTGGTTATCTCAAGAGAATTATATTAAAAAGGTTCTTGAGAGGTTCAATATGGACAAAGCAAAGCCTGTTAATTGTCCACTTGCAGGCCACTTCAAACTAAGCTCAAGTCAGTGTCCTACAAGTGATGAAAAGAGAAATGAGATGCAGAAAATTCCCTATGCTTCAGCAGTTGGTTCTTTGATGTACGCCATGGTTTGTACTCGACCGGATATTGCTCACGCAGTTGGGGTTGTCAGTCGATTTTTGTCTAATCCAGGGAAAGAACACTGGGCAGCAGTGAAATGGATTATGAGGTATCTTCAGGGCACTTCAAAGATGAGTTTGTGTTTTGGTAAAGGCGAGCCTATTCTTGATGGGTTCACAGATTCTGATATGGCTGGTGATGTTGATAGTCGAAAATCTACTTCTGGTTATTTGATTACTTTTGCAGGGGGAGCAGTGGCATGGCAATCAAGATTACAGAAATGCGTTGCTCTCTCCACCACAGAAGCTGAGTTCATCGCCATCACTGAAGCTTGCAAAGAATTATTGTGGTTGAAGGAATTCTTACAAGAGTTGGGTTTGAAACAAGAAAGGTATGTCCTTCATTGTGATAGTCAGAGTGCAATCCACTTGAGCAAGAATTCTTCATTTCATTCGAGATCGAAACATATTGATGTTAGATATCATTGGATTCGTGATGTCTTGAATGATAAGTTGTTACAACTTGAAAAAATTCACACTGATGATAACACTTCGGATATGTTAACTAAGGCATTGACTAAGGACAAGCATGAGAAGTGTCGACTTTTGGCGGGAATGGTCGAATCTTCCACATAAGTCGGGAGGGGGAGAATTGTTGGGTTTCCCTCCTTTGTGGGACTCATCAATTTGCTAATTTTTTGGTGGCCTACCCGTGTAGGACTCTTATCCAAGACTTGGTTTGGAGTCTTCTAGTTAAAAAGGAATTTGGCAGCCACCAAAGACTATAAGTTTTGTCCTTTTTCTTTTGGTTTATTTTTTCTCGGTTGGTTAGGCAAGAAGACATTTTTTCGGCAGTCTTTGGTTCAACAAAAATTCAGCCTTCTTCTTCTCCTTTTTTGGTGCCAGAAAAATCTGCAAATTTGTTCTTCAAGTGGGTAATATTTCTTCACTTGATATTTGGGTTTCTTGCGGTTTTTCTTGGAGATTTGGTTCACTTATTTTGTGAGGTATTTTCCTCTTGTGATTTACACCTTGGTGTGTTTGTAAGGCTTATGCCTTTTGGCCACTTTGTAATCTGATTTGGTGATAGTGGAAGAAATTGACCTACCGGTCGTCGTGGATGTACCTCAAGTTATTTGAGGGAACCACGTAAATCTTGTATGCTTATTTATTTTCTGTTATTTTATTTATATTGCTTCCATTGATTTACACTTGTGGGAAAGCCACTTGTGCATTATAGATATAAAAAAACATAAGTCCTCGAGATACAACAAGAGTTGTACCCAAACATCCGAGTATATGGCTCCTCCTAGAGTTAACTCCACACAATACTACTTGCAACTTCAAGCATGGATTGGCATTGGGACAGCCCGAAGAGGAAGAGCCTTCTGTAAGGTGATGCCATACTTCTCCTTCATGTCCAAGTCTTTTGGTGCAACATCACCTTCAAGCTTCCAATCAAACGAGTTTATAAGCGAACCCAACATCACCGGAATCATCCTTATTGCCAACGGCATTCCGGGACATATTCTCCGTCCAGCACCGAACGGAATGAGCTCAAAATCTTGGCCTCGGACATCAATTTCCGAGGCCAAGAACCTCTCGGGCATAAATGCCAAGGGGTTCTCCCATGCAGATGAATCGCGACCGATGGCCCATGCATTCACCAGCACTTGTGACCCCTTGGGGACTGTATAGCCACAGACTTCAACATCGGTTTCGGGTTTTCGAGGAACTAAGAATGGAGCTGCTGGGTGTAGCCTTAGGATTTCTTTCATGATGCATCTCAAGTAAGGTAGGCGAGATACATCTGCTTCTTCTATGGGCTTGCCTTTGCCGATGATTTGTTGAAGCTCAGCCTTGGCTTTCTTCATGGCCTCTGGATTTTTCATTAGTTCTGTCATTCCCCATTCCACTGTGCTTGAAGTTGTATCTGTCCCCGCAGCAAATAGGTCCTGCAATGTTGAGACTTTATTTTGTTTGATTGGATAATGGACATTGTTTTTAAGGTTATTTATTTGAAAAAAAAAATACATTATTGTTGAGGCTATCTTGTGGTGTGTTAAACCAATACAAAATTTATCCAAAACTCATACCAATCGTAGCAACATGCAACATATTTGATGTGTGGCATTTCAAGCGTGTTCAGAATTTACTCATATTTTGCTCTTTGATTGAATTAAAAAACCAATTTGAGTGGAGCAGGGATGACTGTTGATTAAAACAATATCGTTTTAGTACAAAACAACATTGTTTTAATCAACATCATATCTACTGTTAATTTTCTAATTGCAAAGAATCCTCACTCGTAAAAGAGTGCTTAATACGCAGGTGAAATCTAAGAAGAAAGGTGAAAATATACGAACCAAGAAAACGTGCTCGATTTGAGTTCTATCCATCTCTTGACCTTGAGGGTTTTCTTCAATGGTATTGAGAAGAACATCTAACACATCACCGTTTTCGGTCTTCTGCAATCTCCTTATATCTAATCGTTCATCGATCAAACCCCCAAAACTTTCAGTGCCTTCTCAAAATAACCAGTCAATCGACGCCTTATACCTTGTGGATCAATCTTTCTAAGCAAAGGAAAAAAATCCACCAAGTTAGGTTTACCAACCTCCACCATGATGTTCCACACCAAATCCTTGAACTCTTTGGCCGTATCCTGAAATGGGTCAGTCATATCCTTAGAAAAAATGGTGTTGGACAACAGATTTAAGGAAGTCCTGAAAGCGGCTCGGCCTATGTCCACGGCGTCGCCTCTTTGGCTACTTCTCCGGCAGTAGGATATGAGCTCCTCCACCTTAGTACGGCGGAGATGCTGGTTGGCATCGAGCCTGTTGCCGGAGAAAATGTTGGAATTCATGATTTTTCGGAGGTATATCCACCGGGAGGCGACGGGCAACCATATGACGGAGTGTTGGTGGTGGTTGCTGGCGTGGGCGGCGTCAGGGATGGCTCGGTTAGAGAAGGCCAAGTCTTGCTTTTGAAGGATTTCTTTGGCTGTGACTGATGACGAAATGACTACTGTGGTGATTTGGCCTAGTTTTAGAGACATGATTGGGCCCTGAGTCTTGGCTAGCTCCGCCAGGGACTGGTGGGGAAGATCACCGATTTTGTTCAGATTCCCAATGACCGGAAACGGGCCTGGTCCCGGTGGAAGCTTTCTGTTTTTGTTTCCTCCCGTGGCTAGTGAGAGAAGGGATTGAATCAAAGTGAAGGCAAACAATAGGCCCAGCACAGTGCTAGGTTAGACTGGTCAAATTACAAGCATCTTCTAATTTTATTTCAAATTGACGGTGTATTTCAACGTGACGTAAATTTGTGATAACGAATAAATAAAAGAGATAATATTAGAAGTGTTGGGATCTGAGTTACTAGACTCGAGTGAATGATACTGAAAATTGTCAGGGAGTTGAGGAATTAACACAGCAGAAATATAGTGGTTCACCAGCTCGAGAGCTCGGCTAATTCACTATTTAATAGAGACTCTTGCTCCTTGTCTTTCAATAATGATGATTGTAAGAGTACAATGACTAGTTTTTGCCTCTAGGGTTCCTCCCCATGTTAGGAGGTGTTACCGTGCATTTATAGGGTCATTCCTTACTTAGTGGGATCCCGCCCGAGATTCTTACCCTTACTTCTTAGGATTCTCCTTAATTCTAGGAGAAGATCTTGGTTGGTTAAGATTCGATGTCTTGATTATAGTTTCCTAACGTTTTTAGGAACCTCTCATGATCTTCCAGCTGTTGCTTTGATTGTTATTGCCCTTACTTATCTCGAAGGGACCTCCAGCTCTACTCCTCCGAGTTCTGTTTGTCTGGTCTGACCTCCTGAGCTGGCATTTGAGATTTATTTTGAGGTATCATCAGTTGCCCCCCAAGCCCTTGACCCAAGCGAGCTTGGGCATGGGCTGAGCTGCTTTTACCTTGGACCAGACCTGCACCTAGCTGACCTTAGCCTGCATGTGAGATGCACGTGGGAGGCGCTTTTTGACGGTGACAGCAATCATGGCTCCCTTAGTTCCTGCATATGCCTCATCCCACGCTTTTCAAGCCTTAAATGCTTAAAACGGCTATAAAAAAACGTACAAAACCACCATTCATCTTCTACGCTGTTCACCTTTGTCTTCGACTCTTTCTCTCTGTGATTTTTGGGTTTTCCTCCATGCGATCCCCTTATTCTCTGCTCTAGACTGTGCTTTCTGGGTTCGACTCGAAGTCCTGCTTTGTTCCTCTCCTCCAATTTTGTTCTTTGGCTGCTGTTCGTTGCTCTCTTCCTTGTCTAGGTACGTTTCCTTTTGCCCCTTTCTCTTTCTCTTGTCTTTCCTCACTCTGAATCCCTCAACTTAGAGGTAGCCATTGTTTTTCTGGATTTTTTGGTTCTTTTTCTTTTGGAATCGCGATCGTTGCCTATCTTCTCTTCCCCGATTTGTGGATTGGAACTCCACTTTGCGAATTCTTACTGTAGGAGGTACAGTGCTGACCCTAGGATTATCAGGGGGTGTTTAGTTAGTATTCCTCCTTTTTATAATTCTTTCGACTTGTCTTTCTCTTTGCCAGTCATGTCTGCCTTCTCTGGAGCAACTCTCTCTTCTGTTTCCCTCCTAGGCGACAGGTCTGCCGGGAGAGATTCTGATTTAGGGGATGTAGGTGATGAGATTGACAACTTCTCTGGTGTTGAGGCTATCGATACCGAGGTGGACTCCAAGGAACTCCCCTCATTTTCCTCTTGTGTACCCCCTAGTGCTGACAAGGGTAAGGGCAAGGTGAGTGGTGTGGGAGTTATTGGTTCAGGCGTAGGGGTTGCCTTTAGGAACGCTGAACTTGTTGGTTCCAGCGGACTTACCCCTATTGACCTGAAGGTTTTCAATGTTTGCTTTCGTTTCCCCCCAGGGGTTTAGCCCTGGAGTCCTGATGAGTACACCACATATGGTCACAATGTCCATAAGAAGGTCTCTTTTTTCCTGGCAGTTTTTGATAACGGACTTCACTTCCCCATTTATCCTTTTATCAAAGCTGTCCTTTAGCACTTCAATGTCTACCCTGCCTAGCTCTCCCCCAACTTCTGGGGTGTTCTTGTGGGTTTACTAGTCTTCTTTAACGACCATAAGCTTGGGATCCCTACTGTTTCCTTACTTATGGAGCTGTTCAATGTCAAGCAGACCTCCTCCGACGGCTTTCTGTATATTTTCAAGAGGACTAAGGCCAAACAGGTCATCTCTGACCTCCCAAGCTCCCATAAGGGCTGGAAGAAACGAATTTTCTTTATAGGCGGTACACAGTGGGGGTTCAACTCAGAGGATAAAGCTGATACCCTCCCCATCCCTACAGAGTGGTCTACCCCCGATAATTTGGGTATGTTTATGCCCAGCCCGTATTTACTCCAAGGCTGGCTGCTTTGTTAACTCACTTCTTGTTTTCCTTGGTTTTTTAGGTATTCGACCTAAGCTCAGCGCTGAAGAGGAACGAGTATTGCAAAAATTAGAAAAGTGCAAACCAGAGGAATATTCAGAGCTCATCCAACTTTGGGCTCTCGTAGAACATGGGTTCTACTTTCTTAAGGTAAGGGTTGAAGCTCCCCTTCCACTTTTCGTTGCTGGCCCCATCCCGCTTTCCGTCAAAGATATATCAGGTAATACTTTTTTTTTTGTACCCTCTCTCATCTTTTCTTTGTCTTAGGGCGAGGTTTAGCTATTCTTAAGTCCCGCAGGTTCATCCTCAATGGAGCCCACTGCTGCTGAACTCAGGGCTAAACTTTCCTAAATGAAGAATATCAAGGGTAGCAACAAGAGCAGCAGCAAGAGCAGTGCCAAACGTAAGTCAGGATCCAGCTCTGCCGATGGCTCCACTCCTCTTGCCAAGGTGCCAAGGACAGGCATGTCACTCACTCCCTCTGCTCCAGTTATCCTAGACTTCTCTTCTCAAGACGTTTTTCCTGCTACTCCAAGCGTTGTTGCGTCAGGCCAGGCAACCCCCTCTACTTCTGAGGTCGAGAGAGCTGTGGAGACGACCTCTCGGATCTTGGCCTCTCTTAATTTACCTGCTGCACCAGTCAATCGTTCCCTTCTTAAGGGTTCCAAGGCTGTGAAGGAGGAGCTCCTCAAGGTAGGGAAAAACGAGGGTTCCTTTCTTGATAACCCCAACCTTGCTGCAGGGGCCCTCTCCTCTATTCTTCCCAATGCTGATATAAAAAAGGCATTTTCGCTGTCTCTTGAGGATTCAATAAGCTCTGTTCTTCATGGATTAACTACGGTAAGTTCTAGCTCACATTTATGACCTCCTCTTTCTTTTTGAACTTTCCTAATTTTTGTTTGTTTTCCTCTTGCCCCAAGTTTGCTATCCATACCAAGAGCTTAATGAACAGGGTCCTGCCTGCAGAGAATTCTGTCAAAATGGTGAGGGCTTACAAAGTTAAGGTTGCCAAGTTGGCTTTTGAAAATGATGATCTGCGAGCTCAGCTACAAGACAAAACGGGGAAGCAGGCTTCCACCATTGAGGAAGGGGAGAAAAAAGGCTAGGGAAGCCTGGGCCAAGGCTAGCAAGAAGGCTTCTGCTGCTCATAGCTCTTTTGCAAGTTTAACCAGAGATTTTGTTACCCTATCTGATGCTAATGGCGCCCTTTGCAGCAGGTTTGAAGAGCTGAATGTTGTTATATCTGTAAAGGACAAAGACATTGCCAAGCTACGGGATGATGTTGCAACTAAATGGGTCTCTGGGTGGCTCGTTTTCCAAGGAAAGCTGAGGAGACCTACCCTGGCCTGAATTTCGACTTTGATGTTCCCAGCGATGAAGACACAGAGGAGGCTGAAGCAGAAGGTGAAGATGAGCCTCCGACCTCTTCAGACGTCCCTACTGTCGAGCTCCCCTCCCCTACTGACCTTGCCACTGAGGCTTCAGTTCTCCCCCCTTCAGTAGAGGCCCCACATTCAAAAGCTCCCCTCGTTGGATCTTCCCCAAATTTTGTTGATTTGCCCGTCACTTCTGCTGAGCTTCCAACTTCTGAACCTGTTTCTGCCCCAGCATCGACAACTGATCAACAGAACTCTGGCCTTATTCCACCCTCAGAAACTTAGGATGCAGAACAAGTTTTTTTTTTTTTTTTGTGTAGCTTTGGGCTAGTTATCTCAGAATTGTAACATTTTGAAACGGAATTTGAAACGAAAATGTCATAATTGTAACATTTTGTGTTTAATTTATAGCTTATGACTCTTCTTTTTCTTTGTTTTCTAACTTGTTGCTTTATTTTATCATTTATCAAATATGATATTCTGCTTCAGGGGGTCATTCAGATCTCCTTGAAGTAAAAAGGTTAGGAATAACTGCTGATGTGCCTAGCTGAGCTTCCAGCTCCTCACCCTGCTTCTGTCCGAACTCCAACAACTGACCACCAGAGCTCTGACCTTACTTCATCTTCAAAGATTTAGGATATGAAGCCAATTTTTTTAAACTTATCAACTCATGGTTGTGACAATTTTAAACCAGAATGTAACTATGTAACTTGTACTGTGTGGTGCAATCTTCTCAACCCTTTCCCTCTCTCAGCAAATGGATGGGAGATTTGCATGACCAATTTTGCATACACAGTAGGGGTCTAGTTTTTAGCTGTTTGAAATATAAGACAAGGAGTACCTGAAGTCTTACCCTTAAGGAGCTCTCATTTATTGACATGCATAGCTGACCTTGACAGACAAACAGGATCCTGGGTCAAACTGTTGCCTTGGTGTGGCAGATCCAAAGGTCAGGATTTGTCATGTTGGAAAGAAGTAGTTTTTTCCCTCTTGTCCCATGGTGAGGGTTCATCATTTTCATGCGCAGTAGACTGGCTAGGTGCTAACTTGTTGCCTGGGCTAAATAACCATTGAACGGGTTTGAGGGGTCCCTTTGGCAAGCCTTAGGAGATATGTGCACGTGTAGCCATTGGTCAGGTTTTCTTCCCTGTTTTGCGAGTTCAGTCATTCTGATTAAATGAGGTGGAGAGCATACTATCATACTCTGTCCTCTTATGTCGATGTTCCGAGCTTCGGGACTGTCATGTACCATTGGCAAGGTGACAACCTGGAAGAGCATGCCTAGATGCAGCTGCTTGTGTGCATTGAATTTCTCACCTTAGACTCGTTGAACTCCTGAATTGCAAGGGTCTGTTTTGACCTTTCTTTAATGTTCTGGACCCCTCTTTGGAGGTCTGCTTGTTTTATCCTGGGGTGTTGTTGATGTCTGTTTTCAATGCATATCCTTCCTACCAAAAAGGTTTCTGCTTCCTTAATTTGGAAACCTAGAGACCCACCGACTAAAGGTTTCGTGTAATTAACAACTTCCTAAAAATATGGGGTCCTCAAAGGATTTATATAAGTACTGACTATCACTTCCCTCCGGGTATCCCTTCGTTATTCTTGAGGGCTTAACGCCTTCTATTTTCTTCTCTTCTCTTTTTCGCTTGAATCTATTATGTCTGCCCCTTTTTCTGTTATGTTTCAAGAGCGAATCTCCTTTGGGGTTGAGTGGATGTGGTATACTCACTACTTCGTTCCCTCAGTAGTGAGGTCCTCTGATTTAGAGAGGATATGGAAGAAATTCTTTATTGATTTGGAGTTACCTCTACGTGCTCCAAGCTCCGATGAATCCTGTAATTACCTTCATCTTGGGAAAACGTGCTTCTTTGAAACAGCTTTGGAGTTAGGTTTGCGCCCTCTCATTCATCCTTCTATTGAATTTATTCTGGCCTATATCGGCTTGTGTCCCTCTCATCTTTCACCCATGGGATGGGCTGTCGTGACCAGTTTCTTCCTCTTCTGGCATCTGCGAGGTAATGACGAGTTTCCTACAGTTGCAGAATTTCTTTACTATTTTGACATTGAGGAGGATGAAGTTTCATGCTTCGTCCGCTTTCGATGGAGAGACTTCAGGCTACGTCGCTTAGTGTTTGATCTCTCATCTCCTCCTTTAAGATGGGCCCACGCTTCTTCTTTGCTTCAAGTGACTTGTGGAGGTCTTTCGAGGTGGGCACGAGGGAGTGTAGAGTCTCTCGGTCTTGGAAGAGCTATTCTTAGCCAGATGAGAGTGATGAGGGTCCCTCTCTTGGGATCAAATTTTTATGATGCTATTTTCTTATCTTATTTTTTTTTGTGTACAGATTTTCTTGACCTGAACTTACTTGAATTGATGAGGAGAGAACTAATGACCCAAGTTGAGCCCGTGTCCTTTTCTGAGCTCATGACATCAGACAATCTATACTTGTTTAGTGCTGCTGCGGCTGAGCGAGACTTTCCTTTTTTCCTGAACCCGACTCTTTTTCTTCAGAATCTGATAAGAGCGAAGACACTAGAGCTCCTTTGAAGAGGCGCAAGAGGGATGGTTCTTCCCCCTACCTCAGACTCTGGCCTGGGGGAAGTTCTGTTCTCTGCTGCTGGACAAAAACTGATGGATCTTCTGTCATCAGCTAAGAAGGAAAAAGATGAGTTATAAGAGGAGAACCTTCGTCTGAAGGAGAGGATAACTGAGTTGGAGAGATGACTAGGAATTTTTCTCTGATTGATTCCTTGTAACTGCTAATGTTCTGAAAACCTCAACTTTCCCATATTTGCTGCACATTGTGAACGATTTGTGATTTGAAGAAATCTTTTGTTTTGTAATCTCTGATGTTTCTAAGCTCCATGACTCTTTTGATGAATTCATCGCGAACCCTAAGGTTGTTTCCATGAACCGATGAGTTCATCGTGAGTTCTAAAGCTCTTTTTATGAACTAATAAGTTTTTCGTAAGCTCTAAGGCTCTTTTTATGAACTGATGAGTTCATCGTGAGCTCTAAGGCTCATTTTATGAACTGATGAGTTCATTGTGAGTTCTAAGACTCATTTTATGAACTAATGAGTTCATCGTGAGCTCTAAGGCTCTTTTTATGAACTGATGAGTTCATCGTGAGCTTTAAGGCTCATTTTATGAACTAATGAGTTTATCGTAAGTTTTAAAACTCTTTTTATGAACTAATGAGTTCATCGTGAACTCTAAGGCTCTTTTTATGAACTGATGAGTTTATCGTGAGCTCTAAGACTCATTTTATGAACTAATGAGTTCATACTGAGCTCCAACAATCTTTTTATAAACTAGTGAGTTTATCGTGAGCTCTAAGGCTCTTTTTATGAACTAATGAGTTCATACTGAGCTCCAAGGCTCTTTTTTTTAACAATGGTTCATAATACAAGACAAACTTACTGAAAAAATTTCCTAAGATGTTATGCATTCCATGAATGGGGTAAGACTTTCCCTTCTTCTGTTTGTAACTCATAATTTTTCGGTCTAATCACTCGAGAGACTATGTATGGACCTTCCCGGTTAGGCCCAAGTTTCCCATGAGTGGGATCCTTTCTTGCCAGCAGAAGCTTCCTCAGCACTAGATCTCCAATTTTGAAACTCCTATGCTTGACCTTCCTGTCATAGTACCTAGTTGCCTTCCTTTGGTAGCTCTTTATATTGTTCAGTGCTGCCTCCCTCTTTTCTTTCAACAGATCCAAACTTAGCAGAAGGGAATTATCATTGTTTTCTTCGTTTGCTAATTCTGTTCTAAGTGAAGGGAGCCCAACTTCCACAGGTGCCACTGCCTCAGAACCGAAAGTCAAAGCAATTAGAGTCTCCTGTGTTGCCGACCTAGTGGTTGTCCTATAAGCCCATAGTATTTCTAGGAGGTGCTCCACCCATTTACCCTTCAAATTTTTCAGCTTGGTCTTCAGGACGGACTTTATAGTCCTGATCGTGACTTCTGCTTGTCCATTAGACTGAGGATGAGCTGGGGCAGAAAAGTAGTTCTTTATTTCGAGCTCGGCACAAAAGTTTTTGAATTTTGGGTTGTCGAACTGCTTCCCATTATCCGACACAATTGCTCTGGAGATCCCAAATCAGCAGATTATGGATTTCCAAGTAAAATTTTGAACCTTCTATTATGTAATGGTTGCTAAGTGCTCTATCTATGCCCACTTGGTAAAGAAATCCACCCCTACAATGGCGAACTTACATTATCCTACACCAGTGGGAAGAGGCCCTAGTATATCTAGACCTCACTGTTGGAATGACCAAGGGTTTATCACTGAGGTCAGGAACTCCGGTGGGCAATGAGGGATGTTAGCATGTATCTGGCAAGTTTTGTATTTTTTGACCAGGTCTGTTGAGTCCTTGAGCAAAGTGGGTTAGTAATACCCTTGCCTTAATGTATTTTCTGCCAAAGCCCGAGCTCCGATGTGATTGTCATAGACTCCTTCATAAATTTTTCTGAGTATATAATCAGCGTCCTCATTCCCTACGCATTTGAGGAGTGGCGCTGAAAAACCTCGTATGTACAAGTTTCCCTGCAAAATGGCAAATCTAGCTGACCTGGTTCTCAGCTTTGCTGTTTTCTTGTTGTCTTCCGGTAAGGTTCCGTTCTGAAGATACTCCATGATAGGGTCTATCCAGCTTGATGGACTCTGCACAGGAAAAACTTCTTCATTCTCAATACACACAAATGGTTTCGCCAGATGCTCCACGGGGATCAACCTGTCCAGATTTTCTTAAGAAGCTGTTGCCAACTTTGCCAAAATGTCTACTCTCAAATTTTCAGTTCTAGGAACATGTCTGATCTTTACTTGCACAAATTTCTTAATCAATTCTTGCACCTTCCTAAGATAAAGGACTATCTTCTCACCCTTAGCCTCGTAAGGACCCTCTATTTGTTTCACCACGAGTTGTGAGTCACTGCAGATCTCCTATTACTCGGCTTCCATTGAATGAGCTAAGCTGAGCCCTGCTATGACTACCTCATACTCGGCTTCGTTGTTTGAAGCTTTGAATCCAAATCTTAGTGCGTATTCAACATCTATCTCATCGGGGGAGGTCAGAATCAAACCAGCTCCACTGCCCTAAGCATTGGCAGCTCCATCTACTAAAAGTTTCCATGTGGGGAGGTCAAGTACTAACTGCCCTGTCTCTGCAGGTATCCCAGTTGTGAATTCTGCAATGAAATCTGTCAATATCTGCCCTTAATGGCTGTCCTTGGCTTGTATCTGATGTCAAACTCACTAAGTTCAACGGCCCATTTAACTAGTCTCCCCGATGATTCTGGCTTGTGCAGCACCTGCTTCATAGGTTGATCTGTTGGGACTTCGATAGTATGAGCTTGGAAGTAGGGTCTTAGTCTCCTGGCAGTTGTCACTAAGGCTAAAACGAGTTTTTTTATTTTAGGATACCTTTCTTCTGCCCCCCTCAGAGCTCGACTGCAATAGTAAACTGGTTGCTGAGCTCTGTCCTTCTCCCTTACTAGTGTTGCGCTGGTTGAGAACTCTGAGACAGGCAGGTAAAAGGTAAGTACTTCTCCTTCTAACCGACTTACCAAGACAGGTGGAGAGCTCAAGTATTCTTTCAATGCTTTGAAGGCTTCTTCACACCGAGCATCCCATTGAAAAGCTTTCTTTAAGACTCGAAAGAAAGGCTGACACTTGTCGCTTGATCTGAAAATAAAGTGACTCAAGGCAGCTATTCTCCCGGTTAAACGTTGTATTTCCCTCGTGTTGGAGGGAGGCTGCATATCCAACACTACTTTTACCTTCTCTGGATTAGCCTCTATCCCCTCTACTATTAACTATAAATCCCAAAAATTTCCCTGCTGACACCCCAAAGGCATACTTAGCAGGGTTGAGCTTCATCTTGTATTTTCTCAAGACCTGAAATAACTCTACTAGGTGCCCAATGTGGAGTTCTGCCTTCAGTGACTTGACCAGCATGTCGTCAATATAGACCTCCATAGAGGTCTCAATCTGTTTTTGAAACATCTTATTCACCAGGCGCTGGTAAGTGGCTCCTCCATTTTTTAACCCAAAAGACATCACTTTATTGCAGTACGTCCCTTGCTCAGTTATGAATGAGGTCTTCTATTGGTCACTGGGATCCATCCTAATATGATTGTACCTAGATAAGGCATCCATGAAGCTAAGGAGCTCATGTCCCGCAGTGGCATCTACAATAACATCTATCCGGGATAAAGAAAAAACTATCTTTCGGGCAAGCACGGTTGAGGTCTGTAAAGTCGATGCAAAAACATCATTTGTCGTTTGTCTTCTTGACTAGGACTACATTAGCTAGCCAGACAGGGTAATCTACTTCTCGAATGGCTTTCGCATGAAGGAGCTTGCAGACCTCTTCGTTGATGGCTTTCTGACGCACCGGGGCGAAGCTCATCCTCTTTTGCTTAACGGGCTTACAGGATGGATTCACGCTGAACTAGTGAGTGATGTAGAGGGATCAATCCCTTTCATGTCCTCTTGCTTCCATGCAAAAACTTCCTTGTTCCTAGGAATTGGATGAGGAGATCCTTGATCTCTTTGCTCAGCTTGGATTCAACGTAAACAAGATGCTCTGGCTCCTCATCGATTTGAACAGGTTCCAACTCTTCTGATGGTGTTGGCCTGGTCTTGAGTTTATCGCTCATGTCAAGCTCATCCAATTGGATGCTCTCAACCTCCTTATTTTTTATGGATGCCATGTAGCATTCCCGTGCTACGCGCTGGTCTCCTTGGACCACTCCAACTCTATTTTTCTGTTGAAAACTTCACTACAAGGTGATAGGCAGAGGGAATAACCCTTATAGAATTGAGCGAGGGTCTTCCAATGAGCATATTGTATGCTGAAGGTGCATCAACCACTAGGAATTTCACAGATGTAGTAGTCTGACAGGGTGGGTCACCTAAGGTCAAGATGAGTTGGATTGACCCCAGGGGCAGCACTCTTTCTCCTGAGAATCCCAATAGGTGGGCACTTAGTGGTTCAAGCTTTTTTCTCCCTATATCCATTTTATCGAAAGCAGAAGCAAAAATAATGTCAATCAAAACACGATGGATAGTCCTGTTGGCCACCACAGCTCTTACCACCAAAGGGTCGTCGTGGGGATGTTGGCAGCCCTCTAGATCTGAATCTGAGAAAGTGATAGTTGTGTCTAAGCATGGAGATTAGACATAGTATATACTTCGGGAGCTTCTGTGGCTCTGATTTTTCGCAAGTAGGCCTTTTTGGCAGAGCTAGACCCTCCTCCTCCGGCAAATCCTCCAGATATCACTTTGATCTCCCCCATAGGTTGCTGGTGTGGCTCTGGTGCTTGACGCTGAGGGGTGGGGGTGGGGATAGGAGAGCTCGATTTTGATTATCATTGGCCATATAGCGTCGCAACTGCCCTCACCGGATCAGAAATTCTATTTTTCTCTTCAATTGGATACAATTGTCGGTGTGATGACCATGGTCTCTGTGGAAGTCACAATACTTCATAGGATCCCTTTTTGTTGGGTCTGCTTTCATCCGGGGTGGCCACCTTAAGAACTTATCATTTTGCACCTCATACAGTATCTGAGACACTGTAGCAGTCAGGGGGTTGAGCTGCCGGGGTGCATACCTTGGTTGTAGCTCTGGTTGTGGAGGGCCGAGGCGATCCCTGACATTTTCCCTTATCTTCGGGGAACGCTCTCTGTCTCTTCCTGGAGACCTGCCTCGTTCTCTTTCCTTTATGGGACTTCGTTCTCTCTTCTTTTCTTCCTTCCCTTTCTTCTTTCTCGACGAAGAGCTCCCGACCTTAGAGATGAGCGCTTCCTCACCATTTATGTACTTTTTTGCTTTGGCGAGCACCTCCGCCATACGAGCCTGGGGGTTCTTTGAGATAGAAAATATCAGGCCTTTTGACTGAACCCCCAGACCTGCTATAAAGGTTGTAATAGTAAATTTTTCGTCTAGGACATCCACCTTCAAGGATTCTGAGTTGAACCATTGGACATAAGACTGTAGGTTCTCATCAGGTCCCTGTTTCACATTTAACCAATGGTAGCTCGATTTTCTATAGGTCCGAGCTCCAATGAAGTGGGACACAGATGAGATTGATAGCTCTTTAAAAGAGGAAATCGAGGCTGGGGGGAGTCTGTTGAACCATGCTAAGGCTGAGCCCTTTAGGGTGATAGCAAAGGCCCTGCATCTCACTGGATCTTGATATCCATGCAACTCTATTTAGTTTTTGTAGATGTTGAGGTGGTCCACGGGATCTTTTGTCCCATCGAAAGCATCCACATGCGGCATTCTAAATTTAGGTGGGAGAGGGAAATGCAACACCCCAGCAGTGGATGGAGATTCGATTTACTACACCAAGGCATTCATAGTGACTGGAGTCTTGCTCTTCACTGCCTCCTTTATCTGGCTGAGCTCTTGCTGGATGTCTTTGAAATGTTGCTCCCAGTGGTGTTCTCTTCTCTCCTGTTTATAAGGGAAGAAGTCGTTCCTCTCCCCTTCCTTATACTGACTTTGAACTTCCTCGTTGTGTCCATTCCTAGGGGGTAGGCGAGGTTCTTGCCCGAAGGTCTGGCTATTCTCTTCCACCTCATTAACTTCTCTGAGGGGGTCGAGATGGGGTTGCTCTCTTGGTGGTGGGTTATTCTGGCCTCCTTGGGCCGGTCGTGCCTCCGGTGGGCGTTGTAGGAGCTTTAAGAGCTCTTCGTTCTGTTTTATCAGACATTCATTGACAAGACGAAGGGCCTCCATCTCATTATTCATAGGAAGGCCCCTCATGGGGGGATCTGCTTCTTGAGCTTTTTCGGGTTGCCTGTTTTTTGCGACTTCCTATTGATCTTGCATCCGTAGAGGATTGGTCTGACTTTGGCTTATGTTTCGCGTTGATACCATCAGTCACTGGAAAATCAGCTTTATTTGTAACAGGAACAGTCGTTCCCACAGACGGCGCCAAACTGATGGTATATTTCAATGTGATGCAAATTTGTGATGATGAGTAAATGAAAGAAACAATATTTGAATTGTTGGGATCTGAGCTACTAGACTCGAGTGAATGATACTTAGAATTGTCAGGAAGTTGAAAAATTAACACAGTAGAAATATAGTGGTTCACCAGCTCAGGTGCTTGGCTAATCCACTCTTTAATGGAGACTTTTTCTCCTTGTCTTTTAATAATGATGATCGCAAGAGTACAATGACAAATTTTTGCCTCTAGGGTTCCTCCCCATGTTAGGAGGTGTTACCGTACATTTATAGGGCCATTCCCTGCTAAGTGGGATCCCGACCGAAATTCTTGCCCTTATTTCATGGGATTCTCCCTAATTCTAAGAGAAGATCTTGATTGGTTGAGATTCGGTGCCTTGATTATAGCTTCCTAACGCTTTTAGGAACCTCTCGTGATCTTCCAGCTGTTGCCTTAGTTGTTATTGCTCTTGCTTATCTCGAAGGGACCTCCAGCTCTACTCTTTCGAGTTCTGTTCGTCTGGTCTGACCTCCTGGGCTGAGCTGACCTCTTGAACTGGCATTTGAGATTTATTTTGAGGTATCATCAAGACCTAAAAATTTTATAATATTTGTTAATCTGATAATTTGATTTTATTGAAATTATTAGATAAAGAATAACATATATATATATATATATATATATATATATATATATATATATATATATATATATATATTTGCCTTGGGTGTTTGCGTCTCGTGTTAATTAGGGTTTTTAGATCTATGTTAATGGGTCTGTGTGTGCGCCTCGGGGTGTATGTGTGTGCACGTGTATATGTGGGTCTGGTGTGTGTGTGTGTGTGTGTTTTTTTTGTGTTTGTGTGTGTGCGCGATGTGTGTTTTTATGGTTATGTGTTTTTGATTTATGTATTTTCTGGTATTCCTCTTCAAGTATTTTTTGGTTAATGTATGATATTTTCTTGATTTTGCTAATCTTGAAATCTAATTCCAGTCGTCAATTTATTTTATTTGCCTAAAAAAAGGTTCCTTTGTGCTACTTTTGAAGGAAACTACACTCCTTGATGCTCTTTTCAAAATTTTCAAAGAACTGGTCTCAATTGAGTGGTAGATTGTTCAGGTTTTAATTTATTTTTTTAACATGCAGGTTTGAATTGAAATTGAAGTGATTTTTAAATAGAAAATTTAATTTGCTTCCAAGTTGAGGATTGTGTAGGCCAGACTCTTTTGCAATAGTCTCCATAGTTGGCTGTAAAGGAATGTTTTCATCTCAGATTATTGAACATACTCCTACAAATAGAGATATGGTCTTCCCAGTTTCTTCACTAATACTTTTTGATTCAGCTGGAACCCTGATGGATTTTTACTGTAATTGAGAGCACCTTGGATGCATGAATTGAACTTTTGTTAGCTTGCTTGGTGTAGTATGTTGAACAATGGAACGTAGTGATATGTTTAAAGACTTATGTGATTTTATTATCTTGTTTTGAGTGTTATTTTTTTTGTAGCAGGGAAATAATATAAGGCTAATAATTGAGTCATAACTTGGAGTGGTTATCAAATATATTTTTTATTTTTGTTTTCATAATTTGGTAAATATAAATAACTATTAAATATGTTTTCTGTTTTTAATATTTACCACAAAAAAAAAAACAAAAATTATTTCTATTTTTTATTTTTTAAAAAACATAAAAATAAAAACGTTACCAAACATACCTTAAGTCTCCACCGAAGAAAAAGCGACATCAAACAGTAAGATGCGCAACAAAAAAATAGTAATATCAAACAGTAGCATTCTCAATAAAAAACTTAATTAAAAATTTAATCAGTGCAATAGAGTGACAACAATATTTTTAATTAAGAAAAGTGATAAAAACATTTCTCACAACAGTGGTAGAAATACCCGTAATAGTAATAAAAATATTCACAAAGTGATAAATTTTTTTATAAGTATGACACTAAAAATTTGTTGTCGTAGCCAAGTCCATTTTAGCTATTACTGGCAGTTAAACATTTGTTTGGTTTTCATCAAATCCAAGATGCATCAAACACAACATTAACAGACGAGTTATGGGCCATCTTGAAAGGATTGAAGCTCATCCCAGGAAGACAAATTGCACTTGTAATTGTGGAAACCGATTCAGTTGCAGTGGCAAAGCTTCTGACTCTCAATGCAGAGGAAATGCATCCCAACAAGCTATTATTACTAGCCGTAGAAGGTTGATGGAATTGAATAATCTTGGAGTTCAAAAACGGAGGCCCTTTGTGGAGCTTGATGTTCCACCCCCAATTGGGGAGTTGTCTTATAGTTGATAGGTCGGGATGTTAACCGAGGTGAATTTTATGAGTTTGAATTTGACAAATTTTTTTTTTTAAATAAATTTAAAAAATTATTCAAGTTTGACTTATTTAAAACTCGAGTCAAGCCTGAGCCGAATAACTAGATAATTTTACATATAAATAACTTAAACATTCTGAACTTGAGCCAAATCTTTTAGGTTAGTTTTTCTAAATGAGCCTAATTTTTTTTTCAAGTTTAGCTCATTTAAAATACTAGTCAAACTTGAACTGAGTTTTATCTGAACCAAACTCAAGTAACTCACGTTATCAAATAAGATAAGCACGCCGCCCTCCTACTGGCCGGGCGAATCGAAGTTCTGCTTCAGTCAATTGTCCACTCAGTCAAGTGCAAAAAACACTATAAAATCACGCAATGCACGCCTCCAGTTTTGTGGTTATTTTACTACAAAAAAAAAAAAAAAAATTTATAAATCATTTACAATTTTTATGGTTTCAACTTATTTCAAATAGTATTTGTGGCAACAAATTGACCTTTTAAAATAGCATTACTATCACAATTTTTTTTTATATAAAACATGTTTTTTGTGACAATGAACATTACCGCCACGCAAAAACATTCTGGAACTTCCAAACCAAAGAAATGCAACATGAGAAGGAGTTTTTTCCGTTATGCTTGCCACGCAAAATTTATCTCAAAAAATCCATAATTCTTGTAGTGTTTTATTTTTATATATATATATATGTTGAACCAGTAATAAGCACTGCCAAAACTATTGTCCTCTTCTTCCCGAATATATGGTCCTCTCTATTTCAACTAGCTTTCACGGGACCCATAAATCCTTTTGACCTAATTATTCGAGAGTAAATTTCGGATCCATACAATATATCACATACGAATTATAAATTATAGATATAAGATAAGTCCATGAAACACAATGAGAGTTGAACTCAAACGTCCTGAGTACATACCGGCCATCCCAAAGTTAACTCCACGAAAAATTACTAGCAACTTCAAGTATGGATTGGAATTGGGACAGCCCGAAGAGGATGAGCCTTCTGTAAGGTGATGCCATACTTCTCCTTCATGTCCAATTCCTTTGGTGCAACATCACCTTCAAGCTTCCAGTCAAACGAGTTTATAAGCGAACCCAACATCACCGGGATCATCCTGATTGCCAACGGCATTCCGGGACATATTCTCCGTCCAGCACCGAACGGAATGAGCTCAAAATCTTGGCCTCGGAAATCAATTTCTGAAGCCAAGAACCTCTCGGGCACAAATGCCAAGTGATTCTCCCATGCAGATGAATCACGGCCGATGGCCCATGCATTCACCAGCACTTGTGACCCCTTGGGGACTGTATAGCCACAGACTTCAACATCGGTTTCGGGTTTTCGAGGAATTAAGAATGGAGCTGCTGGGTGTAACCTTAGGGTTTCTTTCATGATGCATCTTAAGTAAGGTAGGTGAGATACATCTGCTTCTTCTATGGGCTTGCCTTTGCCGATGGTTTGTTGAAGCTCAGCCTTGGCTTTCTTCATGGCCTCGGGATTTTTCATTAGTTCTGCCATTCCCCATTCCACTGTGCTTGAAGTTGTATCTGTCCCCGCAGTAAATAGGTCCTACAATATTGAGACTTTATTTTGTTAGATTTGTTAATGGAGATTGTTTTTAAGGTTATTATCTGAACAAAAAAAATATATATGCAAGAAGTTATCACCTTTAAGAAGAAAATATCAATGCTATTAAGACCTAATTTACTCACATAGTGATGTGGGCTGAGGTGATTTCACAAAAAAAAAAACTTGTTTGGAACTCTATTTGAAGATGCTTGACTTAAAAAATGCACCAAAAGTCTCTAAATACAGCTTTCAAGCCTTGAAATGAGAAATTTTAACTCCAATTAATTTAAGAACATGTCTCGTAAGAAAAAGAAGTGAGAAGTAAGAATGACTAATTTTTACGGAACCGAAGAAGAATCGAACTTAAAACCTTTTAGTTACAAGAGAATATACTTTACCCACTGAACCACCTAAGAATTCAGTGATAGGCAAACTATTAGTGGGATGCACATTAGAATTTTTAACAATAATATTGATACAAAAACCAATTTGAGTAGAGGTGTAGTGTTGATTAAAATAGTGCCGTCCACTTTTTTTTAATCAACACCACCTCTGTTGAATTTTTAGCAGTAGAGATTCCTGACCCGTAGTGTGGTGCTTAATATGTTGGGGAAATCAAAGAAGAAAGGAGAAAATATACCAACCAAGAAAACGTGCTCGATTTGAGTTCTATCCATCTCTTGAGGGTTTTCTTCAATGGTATTGAGAAGAACATCTAACACATCACCCTTTTCGGTCTTCTGCAATCTCCTTATATCTAATCGTTCATCGATCAAACCCCCAAAAACTTTCAGTGCCTTCTCAAAATAACCAGTCAATCGACGCCTTATACCTTGTGGATCAATCTTTCTAAGCAAAGGAAAAAAATCCACCAAGTTAGGTTTACCAACCTCCACCATGATGTTCCACACCAAATCCTTGAACTCTTTGGCCGTATCCTGAAATGGGTCGGTCATATCCTTAGAAAAAATGGTGTTGGACAACATATTTAAGGAAGTCCTGAAAGCGGCTCGGCCTATGTCCACGGCGACGCCGCCCTGGCTTCTTCTACGGCAGTAGGATATGAGCTCCTCCACCTTAGTACGGCGGAGATGCTGGTTGGCATCGAGCTTGTTGCCGGAGAAAATGTTGGAATTCATGATTTTTCGGAGGTTTCTCCACCGGGAGGCGACGGGTAACCATGCGACGGAGTGTTGGTGGTGGTTGCTGGCGTGGGCGGCGTCAGGGATGGCTCGGTTAGCGAAGGCCAAGTCTTGCTTTTGAAGGACTTCTTTGGCTGTGACTGATGACGAAATGACTACTGTGGTGATTTGGCCTATTTTTAGAGACATGATTGGGCCGTGTGTCTTGGCTAGCTCCGCCAGGGACTGGTGGGGAAGATCACCTAGTTTGTTCAGGTTTCCGATGATCGGAAACTTGGCTGGTCCCGGTGGAAGCTTTCTGTTTTTGCTTCCTCCTGTGGCTAGTGAGAGAAGGGATTGAATCAAAGTGAAGGCAAACAATAGGGCCAGCATAGTGACCAGAAAATCCATCTCTCTCTGATTCTATGGAAGTCTTTGGTGTTTTTCGTTTGTCAAAATTTAAATTTATGGCGTTTAAATTTATAATTTATTTTTATTATCGCTTAAATTAATTTTAAGGGTACCGTATTTTATTTGTGGCGTGACGAACATTGTCTCTTGGGAACCGATCAAAAAATAATTATATTTAGAAAATATTACTATTTCAGATTATAAAAAATAATAATAATATAAAAATAAAATAAAAAAAGGATATTCAAGGGATATGTTTGCTCGGAGGGAAAGACAGGTAGAAGCAGTCGGGATAAGACTGACATAACCTTGACCCCACTTTTTATTTTGTTTGCCTTGTTTTTTTTGGCCTGATTAAAAGGGTATATTCCAATGCCGGCTTGCATGAACAGTTGTCAAAAATTCCGTTTTTGCGGTTGTATTTAATACCTCAGTGACAGTGAATATGGTATAAAAGTCTCACTGTCAATATAAGCCAAGCTTCTAAAGACCAAATTACCCTTCTCAAACCAGTTCATATGGAAATAAAAGAAGAGTTCTACTTTCTCCAGCCAGGTATTTTCATTGAGACTGGTGGATGGTGCAAAAGACGAAGAACTGGGTAAAATCGGTGGATAATCTTCACTAACATTATTTGTCAGATTAAAGATGTTAATTAGAATATAATTTACTAAATTGTCTATGATTTATTTGAGAATAAACTTCATCCACCCCCTTCTAAATAAACATATCTTCAATGAAATTTCTTTTACTTTTTAAATTATTTTTACGTATTAAAATTCGATTGAAGCTAATTAAAATATATTTTTTATGTATTAAAATTTGAATTGATTAAAAATTATTTTTAATCGTCTCAAATTAAATTTTAATCGGCCTAAATTTGGATACATAAAAAATATAAATTTTAATCGACTCAAATTTTAATAAGTAAAAAATAAATTTTAATTTAATTGGCACAAATTTTAATAAA
Organism: Ilex paraguariensis; assembly: GCA_963454935.2. Taxonomy (NCBI): domain Eukaryota; kingdom Viridiplantae; phylum Streptophyta; class Magnoliopsida; order Aquifoliales; family Aquifoliaceae; genus Ilex; species Ilex paraguariensis. Next base: position 136,912 of record CAUOFW020009313.1, read on the forward strand.
TAAAAAAATATAAATTTTAATCGACTTGAAGCGAATTTTAATTGGAGTTAATAGCTCAGGTAGAGCTCAAACCGGTTTGATTTTTTATACGAATAAAAAGAATTTTAATAGACTCGAATTTTTATACTTAAACAAATAAAATTTAATCAGCTCGGGTTGAATTTTAATCGAATTAAATTTTAATATGTAAAAAAATAAATTTTAATCAATTCGAATTTTAATATGTAAAAAAATAATTTTTAATATGTTTGAATTTTATGTAAAAAAATTATTTGGGGTTTATGTGGGAACATTTTTGGAGTTTTAGATGAATTTTTTTTATTAGAAATGATGATTTAATATCAGGGTGTCATTGATGTTTAACTATAAATTAAGAGGGGTGTCAATAATGTTTTTGATAATAAAAGGGATGTCCTTTAAAACATAATAAATTAGAAAATGTGTGGTTGAAATTTTTTCAATATAATATTTATAAGTTTATTGGATAGTTAAATAGACAGTGTTTTTAGTAGTTATGTTGAATTCTTTATCTCTTTTATTTAAAATTTTTTTATAATTAATGAATAAGTATCTGACATCCGTAATAAGTTTTTTTGTAAAAAGTTTGAAAAGTCGAGTTTCTCTCGAAGTGAATCGACATAAGTTTTTACCCTCTCGAAGTTGAATCTTTTTTTTTTAATTCTATTTTTTTTTTATTTTTTTAAGTCTTAAATAACGTGCCGGTAACACATCCTTAGAAGTTAATGACAACGGGACATGTGATGAACATATGAAAGGTGATATTTAGGTAGCTAATAAACATGATATGATGAACATGTGTAGGCTAATATTTAGGTAGCCTAATGTCCAAGTGCTTTGTTGCTTTAGAAATGAAAATGATTTATGCTTTCCTAACCCGTGTGGAAGGAATGGATGGAAGATGATACTCCAATCCCATCCAACATTTTCCTCATAGCAAACATACCCTAGAGTGTAAAAACAATAAATATTAGAATTATGATGTGAGCAAAATAATTATGAGTGTTGTAATTTAAAATTTGAAATAAAACATGTAAACAATAGTTAAATCATTAAAAATATAACATGCAATTTAAATAAATATAGAAAATGTATTAGCATGCATTCTATATAAACTACATAAATAAATTTGAAAAGAGCTGATCTATGAGTGTGAGAGGCGTGTAATCACTGTTTTAAAACAGTTGAGCCTCCTCACGTGAGGGTACTGACGGACACCAGTGACTCCAAGATCCAACCCAAACTCTCGCAGCAACACCTTCTTCATGGTCACGTTCACTGAAAGGTTGAAGTGAACTTGATTCGAATCGAATTACCCAAAATAAAATAATATATGATAATTAAAAAAAATAAGGCAAAATGTAAAAGAATTGATACGAGCAATTGAAAAATCTACTTGAAATGAGCAATAGGAATGATTCTAGTGTTGATTTCGTTCACCTTTAAACAATTTTACAAAACCACTTTGTATAGCGACAATGTAACCTACACATGATGGCTTTCATAACCACCTTAAATAATTGACTGTTTGGCATTTTCAATAGTTTTTACTGTTTGTTACTGTGTAACCTAAAAGTGATATATATTCAATGAATTTGAATGTTTGGCTTTGAATACTCATAAAATCAATTTTAAAATTAATAATAATTATTCTTGAATATTCACACTAAATAGGACCAAAAAATTTGTAATTAAAATTCACATAATTTAAATATAATTAAAATAAAAATTCAATAAAAAAATTTAAAACTTAATTTTATTCTTACATAGAGGACATTTGTCTGTGTTTCCGCCCTTGTGACGTCCGACTTGTTTTAGTACAATAATCTTTTCACTTAGAAAATGACGTAATTTGTTTCCCACTTCAACTCTATGACTCTTTCCTTCCCATTGTTCCAAAAAAAAAAAGACAATGAAGTAGTTAGTGAGGTAGTAGATGTCCGTCACGGTCACAATATCACGGGTGAGTTTGAATGTGACCAAGGTTTCCCAGTCTCCACGGAACAAAGAACATTGGAATTTGTTGAACGACAGCCCAACCTCGATATTATGCATCTAAAAAGTTATCAAAAAATAAATTTCAAATAGAATAATGTTAGATGGACTTAAAATTTAGACTTGATAATTTTAATCATTGAGTAAGTAGTGAATCCCAATAAATACTGGAATCTACAATAAAATTAATTGTTGTAATTATTAAGTCTGATTTTTAAGTCTATTTTTTAAATTCACGCAGAATTACTCTTTCAAATAATGTGGCATTGCATGTCATTGAATATCAAGTTTAATTACGATATGGGAAAACAAATTTCAATATCGTATCACTTAATAAGTTTTAGAGTATCTAACTATCTATACAATTTATTAGGATGTATTCACTTTTTTGGTTTACTTATCATTTTTTGGGTTCATTTACTACGTTTTGGGTGCATGACTTTTCATTTTTTGGATTAAAATTTACCATTTTTTGAGGTGATTTACTTTTCGGTACTATAGTATTCTCCCATATTTTATTGCATTAGAAGGGGCACATTAACTTGACTTATGTTAACCCTCACGAGCATTTTAGTGGTGGTGGGGTTAAACTTGGACGAATCGTAGATTTGGATGTCATGGGTTCGAATCTCACTAATGTTTCTCGAACTTAACTAATACCTATAGTATAGGCCTAATAACAAATCGAGGTTTGATCGGAGTTTGGGTGGTTCGAATCAAATTTTGATAGTCCTATCCAAATTCAATCTGATAGCTTGACGAATTTTATTTTCGTGGTTCATATCCAAATCCTTAACAATTCGATAATTCGATTCGATCCGAATAACTTAATTTAACTAAATTTTAACAAATTACATCTAATTTTTTTCTTCAAATAATCAATTAATTTTTTTTAAGATTTATACAAAAATATATAAATATCTCAAATTAGATCATAATTGAATCAGATATAAGTATATTCAAATTCGAATTCGTAAAATATAAGATTTCATATTTGAGTTTGAAAAATCGTTAAAAAGTATAAATTCATTTCCAACTAATCAAATCAGATTATAATCAAAATCTAATTCATTGACATAATTCAGTTATAACTTGATCTGATTGGATCATAATTTACAGTGTGACTTCGTTTGGTAACTCCATGAAAATACTAATGTAGGGCAAAGCTTTGGGGAATATATCTTTGGCGGGGAGTTAAATTGAGGTAAGCACATGTGATCAATACTAGGATAGATTGGATTAGAACGGGACTTTTGGTGAGAGGACATGTGATCAGTACCAAGTACTTGTGGTATAAATACTTGCTAAGGAGACATTTTATGCTGGACACATGATCCTAGCTAGCTAGCTAGCTAATACAATGGAAGCATGAGCATATATTGTGTTTATTTCCTATATTAGTCGACTAGCACACTGGTTTTGTACAGGACGTACTGCCTCCAAATCATATTCTCTCAGCCAAAACATCTTGTAAGTGAGAAGTATCAGCAGTACTTCTTGACAATCCCCTGCAGGTAGGAGCTCAGCTCTTTAGGCTTGGAGAACATGACCATGTGATCGGAACTTCTGATCACTATCACCTCATCCGTCGGATTATTTTCAATCATCCACCTCTGAAACTCTTCCTTTATCACCTTATCTTGGTCGCCCACAAAATAGACTCTTGGGACCGATCCAAATTTTTCTTTAGTGACTATGCTTTCTCTGGCCAATTCTATCTCGTCATAAATAGAGAAGGGCCTCATCAACAAGGTCGCAAGACTCAAATCCTGTTGAAATTCATTGTAGTTGAGAAAAATGTTTGAAATTTGTCACGATTCCAAGCTTTTATTTATAAACAAGCAGGCCAAAGCAAAAAACAGTTTAGCGCTTGACTTAATTCAATTCACTTGGGCATGCATATGTATATACCTCGGGCGGGGAGAGTTGATACAACTTGGTTGATAAGAACTCGGGGCCGAAGAGAAGCGAGGTTGGCGGTTTGTCTGGTCCTTGATCAAATGTAAATTTGCAGTCCATGTAAGAATCCAAATCTCTATTAAACTGTTGTGCCAAGAAAATAGATTAGTAGTAATTGAAGTGCAAGTATAGATACAGTACATAAGATGAGACAGGGATCATAATGGAGGGGTCAAAGTGTAATTTTCCCTCCAACATATAAAAAGTTGAATTTAAAGACAATGCCTCGTCCTTATCATCATTCATGATCTCAAGACCCTTATGTTCATACACCAAAAATAAAGTACTTTTCATAGTTACAGAGTTTCTAATTCTAATACAGCTTTTCCATCGACTTTCTGTGTATGAGTTCAATTAAATCATAGGCATCAGACCTTAGTTTTACCAATCCTTCTATGGAGATTGACTATAAGATTGTAGTTGTTAGTCCGATCAATCTTGTCTTGACAAGAAAAGAAATAGAGATTTATGGAGCTTTACAGCTATGTGTGTGATGTACATGCATTCGTGATAAAAAAATTTAAGTTATAATTTGATCAGCATAACAGTACACGTGCACATATTGGTATTATTATGTCCAAAGGCTGGTTTTTGCATCTCATGTTTAATCCTCCTTTAGAATTAGTAAAAGTGTTTGTGAAAATGTCCGAGTGAATATTTAAAGAGGAAAAGGAGGTACCTTTTGATTGATAGTGAGCAAATCAAAGTCCGGACCAGGCATGACAGCGGTGAGGAAAACAGCAACAGCAATTTTATCAGGGAACCTTTCCATAGCAACGGCTATGGATACCCCACCCATGCTATGACCCACCAGAACCACCTTCTCCTCCGACGGTAGAGCTGCCATGAATTCCATCAAGGGCTCGAAGTAGTTGGATATGGAAGGGACCTGGTCGTGCCGCTTTGGGTGAATTCCACAGGCAGCCATGTCGAGGGCGGTGATACGGTGGCCGGCCGATCTTAGCAGCGTAGCCACTTTGTACCAGCACCATGCTCCGTGACAAGCTCCATGAACCAGCACAAAATGCTTACCACTCCCATTAATCTCCTGATATTTTCGTTGTGTTTAGCTTTTCTTGGAGTAACATTAAATAAACTTAAAAACTAAACTCAATAATAATAATCAACGAAGAGTTAATGAGTCTCAATAAATGTTGAAACTCACAGTAAAATCAATTGTTGTAATTATCAAGTCTATTTTTTAAGTTTAATTTGTAGAGGCAACTTGAGGATATAATACTAATTCAAGGTATTTTGTTTTTTCTCAATTATTATTATTATTATTATTTTTGGTTCAATAAGGGTGTCGCCACAGCCTTTCGTGCACCTCAATTAATTAGGGTATTTACGCCAATAATAGGGTATTCATGAGAAATAAATTTTTCATGACTTTGACCCCAAAAAATTGTTAAAATTCAAATTCAATACATTTTGATTTACAATTTGTCATTGTTATCATTTAAGTTATTTTCAAATTATTTTTTTTTCAATTATTAACCAATCAAGTACAACACAATGATTTGCATTGCAATTATCTTGGCAATTTTATTTTTATTATTTGTGGTTAAGGTTAGAAACATCATCATTTTCACATAGGTTGTCAAGGAAAAAACAAAAAAAAGAATCTTTGACAATATTCACCAACCTAAGAAAATCATGTCTGTGTGTTACCTTAGACTTGATCACTGGATACTGTTGATGTCATGACACCATTATATCCGATATTTTCTTCCGATATAGATGCAACAATACATACAATAGTGAATTGTGAAGAAGCACTGAAAAATAGAGTTCGCCGGACTTGGCTTCAACTCTTTATCACATTAACGTATTCAACATCAACAGGATAGCAAACTGACATCTGTTGGTTGCTGTCACTAGAAAAGTCTACTGGCCAAGGAAAATGTTATGCATATCAAAATTTTTATTAAAAATTATTTTTATTAAATGAGTTAGCAGTTTTAGATCATTTTTGGTAAATATATCTTTACTCAAACATAGTTGTCTACACTGAAGATTTTTTTGTGGTCCTTGCCGTCTATGTACAAGTCTGTTAACAATAGATCGGATTTGAATCAGATTCTAACTAATTTGAATTTAAATTAGATTTTAAAATTTTGATTCGAATTTGTTAACAATTCAAAAATTTGATCTAATTTGAATAATTTAATTAACTACATGTATATGAGCCGAAAGTGGGAGAAAAGTGGTTCAAAAGTTAATGAATTTATAAATACCCTCTCAAGGTGGCAGACGACACAACATAAGTTTTGAGGACTTGATTACTGTGTCTATAAAAAAAAATTTGTATCATACTTCTAAAATTTATTATTTTAAAGAGTATTTTTATAATTTTTATGGGTCATTTTATAACTAAAAAATTTATCACTTTTATGGATGTTTTTACTACATTTATCATAACTATTTTTACCACTTTTTTTAAGTAGAAAAAAATTTATTATTTTTGTGGGTGAGTTACCACATTTATGGGTGTTTTTATTACAATCGTGGATGATTTTATTACTGTTATGATAACTATTTTCACCATTTTTTTGAGTACTACAACAGTGATAAAAATACACACAAATATAATTAAAAGTATCATAAATGTGATCAATTTCAAAATTTTAAATTTTGGTATTTTCTATCATTCTTATTAAACGGATCATTAAGAAATCTAACATAATATAGATTTGACGGTATATGAATATAAATACATTAGAAATAATTGATTCAAATTTAGCTCGACTTTGTTGCTACGAATAATTCGCTTCCGTTAAGTTGGGTAAGCTCTCGCCGCCCAAACTTAAGCTTCTAATTTAATTTTTCTTACTTAAATGAAATATTTACTTTTGCCTGATGAAAAAAAAAACTTTGGCTCGACTTATATCTGATAGATCACGACCCATTAGCAGTAAGGTGAGATCAGGGGTTGTCAAAGAGAAAAGGCAAACAGAAGCATCGAGTTGTACGAAATCGCAGCCGACATTTGTGATATACGAGTTGTTATTCATCAAACAACCTCTTGGCTGTGAAGTGGTTGGCTTTGGCGGGTCTTTTATGCCAAGCAAACCAAACAACATCCAACGGTCTTTTATGCCATCATCACATGAAGCCTCTTCCTTACTTACCTTCCTCATTCAAAAATGCAGCGCCACAACCTTCCTCCCAAAAGCCCGTCAACTTCACGCCCTCATCCTAATCTCCACTCCCACCAACCTAAAATCCCCATATCTAGACAACAACATCATTTCTATGTATGCACGATGTGGTTCCCTGATCGACTCTCAACTCCTATTCGACAAAATGCCTCACAGAACACTTGTTTCTTACAACGCACTCATGGCGGCCTATTCTCGCACCCATACCCGTGCCCATTTGGTGTTTAATTTACTCAAACAATTGGAAGATGACAGTCTAAGACCAAATGGGTCGACCTTCACGAGCCTGCTACAAGCATCGTCTTGGTTTGAAGACCGCTTATTAGGTTTGGCACTTCATAGCCATGTTGCAAAGTTTGGATGCTTGAATGATGTATGTGTTCAAACTTCTTTACTCTTGGTGTACTTAATCTTTGAAGATTTGGAATCTGCAAAAGAAATTTTCATCCATATAGGTCATAAGGATGCTGTAGCCTGGAATTCTATAATCTTTGGCTTTATGAAAAATGGTAACGTAAAGGAAGGCCTCGGTCTTTTTGGTAACATGGTGAGCAGTGGAGCTGTTCCTACTCAATTCACTTATTCGATGGTGTTGAATGCTTGTAGCAGATTGAGAGACTACGATACAGGACAACTAGCTCATGCCCAGGTGATTGTATCTGGGGCGACTTTTGACTTGCCTTTGCAGAATGCCCTGCTTGACATGTACTTTAGTTGTGGTGACCTTAACACAGCGTTTAGTGTCACTAGTAGAATTGAGAATCCAGATTTAGTTTCATGGAATTCAATGATAGCTGGATACTCAGAGAATGGAGATGGAGAGAGGGCAATGGACGTATTTGTCCAACTTTCTCGGACACCTTTTGCTAAACCGGATGGACATACTTTTGCAGCGGTCATTTCCGCAACTGCTGCTTTCCCAGCTTCCAATTATGGAAAACCACTCCATGCCCAAGTCAAGAAAGCAGGGTTTGGAAGGAGCGTCTATGTTGGAAGTACATTAATTTCAGTGTACTTCAATAATGGTGAAACTGAGTTGGCTGAAAGAGTTTTCACTTCAATTTCAGAGAAGGATGTTGTTCTTTGGACTGACATGATCGCTGGTTATTCTAGAGCGGGTGATGGAGAGAGTGCTATTAAGTTTTTTTGTGGAATGTCACAAGAAGGCCATAAGATCGACAGCTTTGCCCTTAGTAGTGTTTTGAGTGCATGTGCTGAACTTGCAACTCTGAAACAAGGAGAGATGATTCAAGCACAGGCTGTTAAGACAGGATATGATGTTGAAATGTCGGTGTGTGGTAGTCTCATAGATATGTATGCCAAAATTGGTGACCTTCAACCCGCTGAATTGATCATTTCCCAGGTAACAAACCCCGATTTAAAGTGCTGGAATGCTTTGCTTGGAGGATATGGCCTCCATGGGAAGGCAGAAGAGGCATTGAGAGTTTTCAGTGAAATTCCAAAACATGGCCTAAGACCAGATCAAGTGACATTTCTTTCTATGCTTTCCGCTTGTGGTCATTGTGGCTTGGTCGACATGGGGAAGTTCTTGTGGACTCATATGAAAGAACTTGGTTTGAGAGCTGGGCCTAAGCACTATTCTTGCATGGTGAGTTTGTTAAGTCGAGCAGGACTACTAGAAGAGGCAGAAAAAATGATTATTGCTTCGCCTTTTGTTGATAATTATCTGGAGTTATGGAGAACTCTGCTAAGCGCATGTGTCCTTACTAGAAACACAAAAATAGGGATCCATGCTGCTGAGCAAGTTTTAAGCATAAGTACTGAAGACAGCGCAACAAATGTATTGCTCACGAATCTTTATGCTGCAGCAGGGAGATGGGATCGTGTTAAAGAAATGAGGAGAAAGATAAGAGGAATGGTTTTGGAAAAAGATCCTGGTCTAAGCTGGATTGAGGTCAAGAACAGTTTCCATGTATTCACTTCCGGTGATCAGTCGCAGACAAAGGTTGGTGAAATGCAAACTGAATTGCATAGATTGCAAGGAAACCTAATGAGGTTGGAAACATATGAAATTTGACCCAGAGGGCTCATGTATATGATGAAGAGACAAGACGAGACAAAACAAAAGACACGCAAGGAGCTTGGTGAATTAGGATTGGATTTCATGGTTGCAAGTTATACACAGTACACAAGTATCCCTTCTATAATAAGGGGTTAGGATAGAGAAGTAGTTGGCAGTCTTGGCCCTGTTTTGGAGAGAGGGATTCTCAAACTCGAAGCTATGTCATCATTTGGACAGAGGGACCAAATCTATGACAAAATATTATGCAACAGTTATTTTCAAGGGACATGAATAACACCATAAGAATATAGTCAATTATCAACAGATTTTAGGCCAGGTTTTATGAGAAGAAATGGGTTCAGTAAAATTTCTAAAATACCCCATGCTAGGGCTCACGTGCAAATCATGTGGCTTTTCAGATAATTTTTACTCAGAAATTGGATGGAAAATGTTAATACACACATTTCCAATAATTCAATATAGGTTTATTTAATAAGGAGCCATGACCAATAAAACTCTCATTTGCTGGATCAATAGCTACAAATTCTTCGTCACAAAAATCTACACCAACAAAACATCTACCCAAAGTCAATACACAATGTTACAATAATATGAATCTCAGAGCACCTTCATGCAAATTAGATATCAGAAGGAAAGACACCTGAATGGGGAAATTGTGTCACTTGAAATATGAATTTGATCATCAACCTTGTGATTCAGTAAATATCTGATGGTAATTGGCAAGTAGTCATTGAGCACTAAATAGGCTGTTTGCATTATCATCAACAGAGGAGGATGTGACTAGCGTCGGCTAGTGCGACTTTTTGCTCTCGCTTTCTGCAAGGAAATGAGAGCCATGAGAGACATCATTCAGACAAGTGAAAAAAGAAAAAATGTGCGTCAAAGAACATCCAACAAGAATCAGTGAGCACCCATAACAGTTGTCATACAGAGCAGTTAATCCCATAGTTATGTAGTCATAAATTACACTGCTATTACAATTGCACATAACACCCTCCACCTTATGGTCCATACCTCCAAGAATTATAGTTCTTCCATGTTAAAGGAGTCCAGAAGATGGTTATCTGAGAGTTGTGGATGAAGGTAGGCAGTACAAATTCCTTGCCGCCACTCCCCCTCAAAACAAAAAACTAAAAAAAAAAGAAAAAGAAAAAGAAAAAAAACTATTGGTAAATATTGTGGTAGCTGTTGTAGCTTGCTTTGGCATTAATGCTAGTTTGAGAGAACAACTAATGGTGTGACTGAGGAGGTATCAAACTCCGGGAAGTGTTAAAAAGTGCAAGAAAGATCAAATTAGCAAGAGTACACTCTGACTAGTCAAAGAAACCGTTGAAAAACCCCACCAAAGGGCCAAAAAATTACAAGTCTGTGCAACAGGGATACATAGTTTAAAGAGCTGAGAACAAATTTACTCACAGATGCTGTCCCAAAGCTTGCCCCTGATCCTGTTGCAGCTCCTACAAGAAATACGCAGGAAAAATAAATCAGGCAGCAAAGAAAAGACTGAAATGACACTAGCATTCCCTCATTTCTCATTAATTGGCTGGATGAAAATCATACACAAAAATAATGCCCAGGGGGAACTACGTGCATAATAATCAAATCAAAAGGGATTTTAGGAGAACACCATCATTACTAAAAGCTTTAACTATCACTAAATATGATTTTATGTAATTGCTCTACAACAAAACTCAGCAGGTTGAGTTTGATGTTAATTTAAATATTTTCTTAACTAGTGTTTTCTAACCTTAAACAGCTGATTGACCTGTTCATCTATTTGGTACCTAGATTCAATATTTAGTGCACAAATTGGGATAAATTTCTAAATAAGATAACACACTGACACACAACAAAAATTAAGTGCTTCCCTTGATAGCTAACCAGTGTTTTAAAACCCGATCCAGCCCGACGGGTTGACCCGGTGAACCGAAGTCTGAACCGGGCGGGGTTAGTTATTGGACCATTTGAACAAAGGAACCGGATAAAACCCGCTGAACCGGCCGGTTGTGTAATAAAATCCATGAACCTGGCGGTTTAAAACAACCCGGAAGGGTTGCTTCAAATCCTATAAATACTAGGTTTTGGAGTTATTTGGGCATTTTTTGCCCTAATTGTTTTGCACCCAGCCACCACCCATCTTGCCTCTTTTGCTCTCTCTCTCTCTCTCTCTCATCTAAGGCAATCGATCTTGTCTAATCTGCCATCTTGATGAGACCTTCGAGGCAAAAATCGTTCTTGATGTTGAGGCGGTGGAACTGAATCCGATCAGGCCAGGGAAGAGAGGCTTCACCTTGTGGCTCAAGAAGGTGCTTGATCTTGTCATTGTCAACGTCCACCGCCAACATCTTATGCAGCGTCTCGAATCAGCTTCTCACACAGGAGCGACCCTATGAAACCCCCAGCCCCCTATCATGCATATCATCATGCCTTTTGCTCCTCACAGACCATTGTTTTGCTCCCTTAGGCCCTCTCAACAGGTACATCTCTCTCTGCTATTTTAGTATTGATTGTATTGTAGACTAACTTGGTAAATTAGTTGATGATACTTGATATTGCATATGAAATTAAGGGCATTACTTAGTTATTAATTCCAAAAATTACAAAATTGGAAATTCAAGAGGATGAAATTAGGGTTTTAATCTATTTGATTAAGAGCATCTCCAAGAGGTTGGCTAAACCTACCCCTTTAGCTATTTTAGATAACTTCTGCCCAAAATGTTGCTCAAGAGGCTAGCTACTCCCTTATCTAAAATAGATAACCCCATTTTCAGTCGCTGCATGTAGCCAGCCCTTCTCGCTCACTAGCCCTCTCTCTCTCTCTCTGTCTCACTAAAGCTCCACATCACAAAACGACAAGGCTTCATCGCAGGCTCCACCGAATATCACTAAAAACTTCACCGACAAATCTATCACCGACAAGGCTCCACCGAAGCTTCACTGAAAGCTTCAGATCTCCAAAAAATCTCCGGTATGTTTCAAAATTTCATAAATTTAGATCTATTTTTCTTTTGTTTATATTTTTCCCAATCATGTGGGTATTGGTTTACTTGATGAGTCTTGCCTGATTTTTCAATTGTTACTTGATAGGTCTTGCCTCACTGTTCAATGTGGGTATTGGTTTACTTGGGTATTGGTATGTCTAGCATTGTTCACTTATTCAATTTTGCATGTGGCATTGTTCTAAAAGCTGGGTATGTATATTTTGATCATTATTCACTATGGATTAGGTTGTTGCAAAAGCATTACATATGCTGGAGGGATTGTGTTTATTAGCTCAAAATTGAGCTTTCTCGGTTCATCATGGATTTGATGTTTATTAGCTCAAAACAAACTAGTTCAAGACATGTTCTTGCTAAATTTGGGATTTTTTTTCTTTCTTTTGGGCTTGTGATATTTGTCATTCTCTGTGTTGTTTTTGATTTTCTTGTTTTGTTAGTGTTGGAAATTAGATAAAAATTTGGTAAGAACTAAGTGCATCTCTTAGTAAATACATTTTAGAACTTGACAAAAACAGTGCCATACTCCCTTTTCCCAAGTTCATATCTTCTTGATTCTGAGAATTGAATGGAATAGATTTTGATTTCAAAACTTGGGTTTTATCAGTTCTTTTTGAACATTTTTTAATGGATGGTCTATATAAGAGCTTGGTTTTGGTATGAGAAATTTATGTAATGTATTTTTTTTTAAACATGAGAATGTCACAACTCAAATTGCATCATCTGGTTATCAAGAAGATTTGTGATTTTATCAAAAGGGTCAGTAAAAACTTGCAAAAACAATAGAGTTTCAAGCATCTTGATTTCTTGGTGTTCTACCCACAACAGAGTTTCAAGCATCTTGATTATTGATTTGGTTGGTTTTAAATTAATTACTTTCTTGTTATAAGGTCTTAAATTAATTCACTTCAAGTGTCCCGACGGTGAAGGCTATGAGGTCCTTTTCTCCATAAACGAATGTTTCTACAGATTGATCTAATTTGAGCAGGTAACTTGATCATTTTGTTGATACCCAGTTCACTTTTAGTAGTTATCGTTCTTAAGTTTCATTTTCTTTACACATTGATAGAACTTGGTGATACCAATTTAGATACAATAATCATTATAATCAAATTGTTGGTTTCAAAATTGTTAAGATGATATTCAAGATTTAGATTGTTTCAATTCTGATTTAGATTGATACCAACAATTTAATTGTTTCAATTATGATTCAATATTGTTAAGATGATATTCAAGATTTTGTTTCATTGAATTAGTCTTTCCCATGAAAATTCAAAGATGAGGGCTTGCAATATTTTTTCTTGTTCTAGAATTAGCCTGGTGGATATTTATTTGGTATGGAACAGATTAGAATTTTGTTAAGTAACTTGGTAGCTCAGTAGGAGTTGACCATTGCTTATCTCATCTTATAGGCATTACACATGGATCCATTCCAACATGGTGCGTACTTCAAATATAACCGTTAAAAAACTCAAATTTTTAAATTTTGAATTTCGTGACCGTTGTAAATATGACCGTTATTAATAAAAATTAAAATTTTAAAATTTTAAAATTTTGATGATGTGACGTAACACGTCAACATGTGATGTCATCAATATGGTAATGACATGACATACTAAATATTATTTTAAATTTTATTATTGAAAGTTAGTTAAAGTTAGTTGAAGTGGTTAACTAAAATAAATAGCGTTGTTAGAGTGAGTTTGAAAAAGTGGTTAGCTAAAGTAGATAATACAATATTTAAATATATTTTGAGTAACTATTTTAGATAGCCCTCTTGGAGATGCTCTAAGAGTTGGGTGGAGGGCGAACTCTTACTGCCTAATTGAGCATGAATTTTGGCTTAATTGTTACTGATTTATCTATTTGATTGATAATCTATTTGGTGATTGTGGGATTTTTGTTAGATTATGAGCTTCTTTTGTCTTCATAAACGGAAGTGTGGAAGAAGCCACAAGCATTTATTTTTTGACTGCCCTGTTACATCTGGGTTTTGGCGAGCAGTCCTGCATTCTCACATTCTTAGTGATTCTTAAGTGTGGAATGGGAGGACTTTGAAGCTGAGCCTTGCCAGTGTTATTTAAGGCGTAAAGCGAACCGAAGCGACCAAGGCTCCTAACGTCTAGGCGAGAAGCGAGAAGCGAAGCGACACGCTTTATCGAAGCAAAGCGAACATTTAAAAAAAAATATATATTTTAGTTTAATTACTTCTAAACAATCTAAATTCTAATTTTATATATATTAAATATTTAAATGCAAGTAAAACCATAAACATTTAAATTAAAAACAAACACTAATAATATCTCAAATCTTAATAACAGTCATAACTTAAACATTTAAATTCAAACAAATACTAACAATTGTATACATTTTCATATTGACAGGGTAGGGCAACAAAAGAAGCAGAATCAAGACAGCAGCAAAATCAGCAACAACAAAAAAAGAAGTAGAATGAGGATAAAAAAAAACAGAAACAGCACAGGACAGCAAAACCGAAGCAGCAACAGAATCAACAAAAAAAAAATAGAAGCAAAATGAGCTAAAAAAAAAAACAGAAGCACAATGATCATGACAGGAGCAGAATCAATTGTAAACAATTTCATATGTAATTATGTACTGAATAAAAAAAGCAAAACAGAGGCACATTTCACATGTACTAAAATAATTAAACATGATATAAGTATAGACCACTTTTTGGTACCATTTGTATATATATAAGAAAAAGGAAAAGTATAACCAAGACATATCAGAGACACTTATTTCTAGAAGACTCTATTATTTACCCCCATTCCTGATACTCCTGCTTCCTTTCTTTATCATAATTTTGTCATGCAATCGCCTGACTCCCACATCCCACAAATATTTTAAATGAATTCAACAACACAAGGAAAAAAAAATGAATGTGTTTTGTTCGAAACATTGTTTATTAGAAAAAAAAATAGACCACCGATAGTTTAAAAAAAAAGTCATTAGTGATTAAAAAATAAAAGAGACTACTAACCTGTAATTAGGAAAAAAAAAAAAAGGAAACAGAATCACCTCTTATAATAAAGCGTTCGCTTTTTTTCGATTTTTTCTCGCTTCGCTCACGTTTGCTTCGCCTGGGGTCCTCCAAGCAAGATAAGCTCGCCTCGCCTTACTTCTCGCCTAGGCGAGCTTTTCAAAACACTGAGCCTTGCTACTTCTGTTTTTTTCCCTTTCTTTCCTCTCCTACCTGAGTTGTTGATGGTTGGGAGTTACCTTTCTTGTACATTGTATGAGCTCAATCTGTAGTAGCACTGACCAAGCAACCAGTGCTCCTTCTAGATTGGCTCTTTTGTTTTTTGAGCACCATCCTTAGTGTTGTTTTTTTTGTAACAGCTTTTGGCTTGTAAACTTGCATAGCATATCAATACAATGTTTACTTACCCAAAAAAATTTTGTGATTTTTAAGTATATTTATTATTAATAATAATTTTTATTTATTTTTTTATTAAATTACCGGTTCAACCATTGACCCACTAACCCGGTCCCTTTCCCAGGTTGATGTCCGGGCCGAGTGTTAAAACTATATAACTAACGAACAAAACAATATCTGGTTTAAAAGAGAGAGAAGTAAAATTTGAATAAACCACAAAAATAGCTCTGTTAGTTAACAATAGCATCTATATATCAGGTAGCAGCAGTCTGATGCTTATGAAGAACTAATATTAGGAAGGTACCTGAAGCAAATGGCGTTGCAAATGTTGAAACTCCAGCAGAAAGGGCTGAACCAAATAATGGGGCAGTACTACCAAAGGCAGGATTTGAAGTGGACAAGGAACCAAAAAGTGAAGTTTGTGGAGAAGCACCAGATGAGCCAAATAAGGACACTGGAGCAGAAGTGGTGGGAGTTGAGAACAGAGAAGATGATGATGTGGAAGCGGATGGAGTACCAAAAAGTGACAACCCAGTCCCTGATGAAGCCGGTAGAACTGCAGCAGATGTGTGTGACACAGTTGATGCCACAGGTGTTGCCGAGCTGGCAAACGTGCCAGGAACTTGACTCGATGGTTGCGAGATTGCGGGCAAATGCAAAGTTGGATGTACCCTCCGATCAGCGGCTTCTTGTTTGGCCGTTTCCCGTCTATTGGCCTCAAGAAAGGGATCGTTCCCTTCTCCACGACGGCGCTGGTCAGCAAGGTATGCTGTTTTCATGGATTCAATGTGTTGATGAATGCTCTCCACCTAGACAGCACAAGGCCATATATCAATTACATTTTTTAATAAGTCACAGAACATGAGCACCAGTCCTAAATAATCAGAGACTTGTCATATTGACACATTTGCAGTTGTCAAATACATCATTTGGCATTTCCAGAATGTAGATTAGGAAACATTCCAGAAGATTTCCATGCTCTCCTATGGTTATTTCATTGATATACATTATGTATTGAACAGGGGACATATACCCAACCTTTGCTCCCCAAATTATAAGAGGGTGAGGAAGGAAGAAGAAGAGAGGCTGATAATTTCTCAGCCAAAATGCCCCAGATACCATAATAATGGGAAAACCAGTTCCCTATTTGTCTGTTGAATACAACCTACGAAGTTGCTATCTGGTTCAATAAGCATCATGAAAGGTTTTAACATTCTATAAATCAGCTTCATATATGTTCTAAAAAAATACAGTTTCCCTTACCTTTGCTGCCACGTGAACAAAAAAGTCATGCACATTTGACATGACTTTGGGAAGCGACTGCAATAATGAGGAGCTGGAGTTGACAGAATTCCTGTCAGAATCTAAAAGGAGCAATTGCTCTAACTCTTCAATCCATTGGCG
Organism: Ilex paraguariensis; assembly: GCA_963454935.2. Classification (NCBI taxonomy): domain Eukaryota; kingdom Viridiplantae; phylum Streptophyta; class Magnoliopsida; order Aquifoliales; family Aquifoliaceae; genus Ilex; species Ilex paraguariensis. The sequence goes on from CAUOFW020009313.1 coordinate 153,886, forward strand.
ACACTCACCAAGATACTTCTCAAACCTGGCAACTGTTTGCTGCAGAAAAGGAGATGGTTTCCTAGGAATCCCACTATAGAAATCAAAAACTGGAACTATAGTGGCAGCACTTGGTTGACTACTTGCACTTGGAGGCACTATTGCTCCTGAAGCCTGTGATGATGCAGTGGCATTGGACACAGCAGCAGCATTTGGATGATGAAACCTTGGGCGTAACATCATGAAAGAACGAACAGCAACTTCTGTGTTGCGTAGCATATCTTTCACATTAGCCATTAACTCTTGCAGAAGAGCCTTTTGCCGATCCACTGCAGTACTAATTCCACCAAGTTCCTGTAAAAATATTAACTATCATGCAACAAGATTCAGAAGTATGGGAAAAAACTTGTAACGGGAAGTATAGTATCTCAACTACAGCACCAATGCAACAAACTCGAAAATTTTGAAAAAAAAGTTCACTAGCTGCAACCAAGTTTTCTTGATTACAATAGGTAATGGTGTTAAATTGTTGGTTTAGGCAAACAATGAGGTAAATGTACTGGATTGCCGAAGCAACTTAAGTAATTCATCCTGTATAAGTTTTCCTGAGTCGAAACTCTGTTAGAGATTGGATGAAACATGATATCCCCCAAGCTCAGCAAATCATCCAAGCACACAAGGTTGGAGCTGATTCCATCAGCCATTTGTACACGTCTGAACTTTAGAATCGTTGCAGGTGACAGCCTCACCAGCATAGGTTTAACTATCTGGAGAAAGGCTCTAACTAAAGCTTCTATAATAAGCATAACCAGTCTTCCGTACGGGCAGCCCAGCAGTGCAGGGTTGGCCAGGGACAACCGTAGACTCGAATGTCCGGGGTTCAATCTCGCTGGTGTCTCCCCAGCTTACCCAATACTTGCGATTTTTGGGTGATTGTAAGTATCCAGGGTTCCCTTGCTCGGAAGGGTCCAAAGTGGCCCTACTTGGAGAGTTCCTTGTTACCAATAAACAAAGCATAATCAGTCTATACAAGGATTAACATTGGACAGCAGAGAACAAGTAAGCATGAAGTGTATGACCCTTTCACAAGGATCAAATATTAAACACACTGATAAGCACCTAATGTGAAACCTTTCACAACATTTGATTTTTCAGATCCAGCAAGAAGAGCTAAAGAGCAAAGTCAGCACTTCTTTACTTGAATATTTGTCTATGAAGGTCTGCTGCATTTCTACAATTTGATTTAGATCAAAATCAGAATTTGACTACTAGATAACACGTTAGAGGGCATATGAGTAAAGCCATGCCTTATATCAATCACACATGGGACCATCACCATTTTAAGTTAACAAGTGTGTAGTAGAAAATCACAAATTAGAGCCATTCTCCCCACCAACATACTTAACTAAGAAGAACAAATTCCAGAAGGAAACAAACTTTATCTAACTAAGACTCAACTACTAGTCCTAATTAATACTTTTCTTCACAATATAACTCATCCATACCATAAGGTCACCAAAAATGAGAACCAAAAGTCTCTAATCCTCACCACTTCCATAGTCATACTCGAGTTCACATGCATACAAGCACGGCAACTAAAACAAATAGATCAAGAATGTGAAACCACGTAGTACATATACACCGATGAACTATACCTGAACAATGTGGCTCGCATCAAACTCGAACACATCATTGGAGACCGAGGAATCATAGAGCCGGCTACTCTGATCCAACCGCTGGCTTTCGTCTCTATACCCCAGAATTCTCTCCCTATGCAAAAACCCCACGAAAATAAAAATAAAAATAAATTCAGCTAACGCGTACTCTAGTTAACAATAACAGCTAAATTTGACCAATAAATAGGTGAAAAAAAGGCAATTAAAATGTACTCGATTTGCAGGAGCAGTTTCTGAGAGTCGGGATGGAGATCGGCCCATTTGGTGCTGTAAGTCGCCGGAGCTTTATCGTTTGTGAAAAGATAAAGCTGATGTTGCTGTTGTTGTTGCTGTTGTTGAAATTGCTGCTGCTGTTGTTGTTGAAATTGCTGCTGCTGTTGTTGTTGATATTGCTGTAACTGCGGTTGCTGTAGTGGTTGGGGCTGAGAGAACGGACTGATCTGTGAAAAAGGAGATTGCTGTTGGGGCTGAAGTCGGAACGGTGACTGTTGTGGTTGTGGTTGTTGCTGTGGCGTAAACGAGAACGCCATTTTCAAATAATCGTTATGCTATTTCATTGTAGTTGATTCTAGTTGGGAATTAGGGCTCATGTTGAAACTTCTTCAATATTTTCCCCAAATTTGGCGGCCAGAATTTGAACCGAAATCTAAGTATAGAAGAAGACAACTTCGAAAAACCCTGGCTCTAAAAACCCTAGATCAGACAGAGGAGCGGGAACAGCAGGGGGAAAAAAAAAAAAAACCGCCCCCCCCCCCCCCTTTTTTTTCCCCCTCAGTTCTTCCAGAAAGTCAACTTTCTTAGGCCCATATCAAAGCCCAAAAAAGCATGGGGCTCATAGGCCCATCATGCCTTCCGGTGACGACCCAGAAAGAAGAAAAAGGTTCTTCTGCTGGATTTTGTCGGTTCACCTCCCTCTGGTTAATTTTCTTTTTCACTTCCCTAAATTTATTTTTTTTAAACACTTCCCCAATTTAATAAAAAGGTTATGATATCCTCCTGTGTTTATTTTTTGACCAGAGTGTAAAGAGATTAAAAAGTTATCGGAGTTTGAGATTTAAAGATGAGTAGTGAATAGTGACAAGTCATAGTTATGAGAATGATGAGAAAATTAATAGTATTAGCCCGATGACATTCAGAGATGGATATAGATCCATGGGGTAAGAATAATCATTAGGGTCTTGGAAGAGGTGGCGATCATTCTCAATAACCAAAAAGACTGAGTTGAGGGAAGTCCCACGAGTCACTGAAACGACTACGAGAAGAACCTTGATCTATCAATAGGAGTAAAAAAAAAAAGGCTTTGCTCCTAAAAAATTAGACAAAAGTAAATTCGCGTGCGAAACCCAATATATAGTATCAGAACCACTATTTGAAATCCTAAGTGGTTTTAATTGGACAGGCCTTGGTTATTCACAGAATTATCATCCAATACTTGAGAAGAATGGAAGTATATGTTCTTTCACATCACTGATATAAACACAGGTATGGGACAGGGGCGACAAGGGGAGGGCAATATGCTTTCAGTAACCAGAGATTATTGTTTTGTGCAGTGATGCGTAAGGCCTCTCTCTCTGTCTCTGTTCATTAAAGCAAGCCTGAGACAGAGAGGGGGTGAGATTGAGAAGTCCAAGCAAAAGAATAATTGTATGACAACACATCAGGTGTAACACCAGCTTTTACTTTCGAAAAGGTTGTATAAGGACATCAAGATGACATTACAAGCATGGGGAGAGGGAGAAGTTGAATGGAATTCCCTCCCAATGCAAGTAAATCTTCTTAATCACCCAAAAGAATGCCCCTGGCTCAAATCCTGACTCCGTTCTTGTTCGTCTCTATCAATCTGCAACATATTATTGTGTTCTTAAGCAATCATTAAAGCACCCTTAGTTATAGGCATGTTGAAATATGGGGTGAGATTGGAACAGTTTAAAACTTATTAATAAACCATATCACATTAATCATTCTTCATGATTAAAACTATAGTAAGAATCAACTACCTCAGACGCAAACCAAAGGTTCAAACTAAAAAGGGTCTTTTTTTCTTGTTCAACAACCAGAAATATCTAGATAGTTTACAAAATAAAAAAGACTTTTGTTTTGCAGGGCAATGGTTATCCTGTTACATTGGACCAGAAAAACATACCACGCCTGTTACTGTGAGAACAACTTTTATGCAGAAACGGGCAATCCCCATCAAAAGGATTTTATCTAGTCTAGCCCGGATACAATGCTGAATGATTTTGATCATTGCTCCAATTAAATTTACTCTGGAGTCCCAAGGCAAAATCCACACCAGAAAATCATATAAGCTAGTTTGAAATTCTTATTGTACAAAGGAAACATTTAATTCTTAATACCCTTCTCTAGGACGTATCTAATACATGAGGTTATAAGGTAGATATTCACAACATTACCCTTGTAAATATAAAAGTTGTTTCTATTTTTAAAAACGAGTGCAACACAAAGACTTTCAAGACGATCACTCATCTTATTGTTATTCTCAACTAAGCACACTTAAAGGAGTTTTGATTACAACCGACAAAAAATGAAATTCCATAAACTAATGAAAGAAAGAATATGCATTAAGATTCACATCCTGGATATTCAAAGGTGATACAGTCTATCGATTTTGCATAGCAAAATAAACATTCTAACATGCAAATCTTAAACCACAAAACACACTATGTTCTTAATGTCAAGAGTAATCCAATACAACATGTCATTTCATACAATTTCCGGGTGTGGAAATGACAAGATCCGACACAGGAAAGCAATCGCCACCACCATAGCCACCGTCTCCACCCTCCAGCTGCCATGGATTCCCCACAACACTACCATTATCTCCACCACCACCAGTAGCGCCACCATCTCCTAGTCCAACCCCCGGGAGAGGCCAAACAGCCCTTCCAACTCCAAAGCTCAAATCCTCAAACCCAGACCCAAACCCAAGCCCAAGCCCAAACCCCCCGAGACCCAGTGCCAACATTCCCGGCCCCTGGTTATTCAACAGTGAAGTAAAACTTCCACAAAAATTCAAACTTGGCTGCTTAGCATCCCCTACAAATGGTACGGCACCACCGTGCTCGGCGGCAAGAGGGACCAAAAGGGGAGCGGCGGTGCCAATCACGTGCCTGTTGTCCTGAGTGAAGGTAGCGACAGAGGTGATGGTGCGAGAACGTTTGGCATTCTTGCGGCTTCCACCGCCGACAGGGATGTCGCGGAGTGTCCCACCCTGTGTCCAGTATCTCCGGCAGGTCTTGCAGAAGTGGCGAGGCTGAGAGGAGTTGTAGTTGTTGTAGTAGCAGAACTTTGTGTTACTAGAGTCACAGCGTGGGCATGGGAGGTGTTCCGGTTCTGTTGGTGGTGCACCCCCTTGTTGCGGTTTCGTGGGTCGTCTCTCGCCGGATTCTGACAGCATTTTTGCCAGTTTTGAACTCTCTCTGGTGTTTGATCAGTCGTTGACAACTGTTGGTTTAATGGGCGGAAGACACAGGCTGGTGGAGAATGAAGATGATGGCCTTGGAGGTACAGAGGAGGGGTTTTATGGGTGGTCTCTGAGAGAGAGAGAGAGAGAGGATTGTGTGTACTGAAACAGCGTCTGAGAAGTTCTGATGCTTATGTGGCGAGAGTGAACAGCTTTAACAGAGTTTCTGTTAAGAGGTCGACATTTTCAGTCGGCTAGACAACAGGCTTTGTTTGGGGTCGGCCTTCCTATATGGCGTGGAGTGGGGTGGCGTTGTTTGGGGGGGTGGGTTCTTTGTTGCCCACTGTGTGTACTACTGTATCAGTACAATATCTCACTTTTTTTTTTTAAACGAGAATGACTTAGTATGCAGATCGATAATGCATAAATTGGCCTGGATTAATTTGAATTATTTTATTTTGTGTTATATAATTTGAATTTTAATAAAAAATTTAAAAAATATATTGTCATATCATTTAAACTGTAAATTTAGTCCTAAAATTTAAACAACATAATATTATTGATTGACATTATGTATTATTTGTTAAATAAATAATAATAAATACAGTAATAAAATAAATAAAAAAAAATACAAGCAAGATAAAAATTTTTAGTGATTTAAGTAACGAGAGGTACAAGATATGAGAGTTACTTAGATATGCTCGACTAAATATCTTCGTAACTAAGTAACAATATGTAAACCATCACGGTGAGCCTGTAAGAACATGGAAAAAGAATCAGGGATAGAGAGTTGGAGACTGGTTGATTGATTGATGGATTGAAAGAATTTCGGTCAAATGTAGTACAGACAGAATAATACTCTGTCGGATTAGCGTGGGGGTGCAATTATTAGATTGATCTATTTCCTACATTTTTAAGTTCAAATAATATAATTCTTAATTTTAACACATTAATATTATGAGTAATTTTATTTATATCAAAAAAAAATAATCTAATTTGTTAATACAATGATATAATTTTATAAAAATTATTAAATTAATATTAAATTTTAATATTTGATGGAACTTATAATTAATTTAAAAATCACAATAAATTAGATCAATAAATTATATCTTAATAATATTAATTTAATATTATTATGTAGTATAATTATTTAATAACTAAACGAGCAAATTGAATCTCCATAACTGAACCAACGGTCCTTTAGTCTAATAATATTTCTTATCTTGTGAAGGTTTCGTCTTCTTAAAGTCATCTCCTCTCTCCTCTTCCTCCAAAAAAAAAAAAAAATCAATTGGGTGGACATATTCTTATTTTTATCCAATAAATATTTTTTTCACCCCTTTAAAACTTCTAATTATAAAATATAAAGGCTACTTTTACTATATCCACCCTACCAAGAGTAATGCTTCCCAACATAGGACACAAAATAAAATACGACCACTTAGACTATAATAACATTCACATAAATGTTATAACATAAAGTAGAATCCAACATTAACAATAGTTAAAAGATGGGCACATAATTCCAATATAATAGGATCTATCAGTGCAAGTCAGCTAAACCGTAAATAAATACTTATTAGTTCTGTCTTGATGTATCAGAATATTAACAACTAAATTCTGAATAAAATATAAAAAAAAATTGTTTGAACTTTCAACAAAAAAATAAAACTGCATTCAAATATTTTTTAGAGAAAATTTCAGACATACCATTTCTAATTTACTATATCTTGAAGGACATCTTTTTTATTATTTGAAATATTATTGATACCCTTTCTAGTTTATATTTAAATATTATTGATACTCTCTACCGTTAAACTATCATTTTTAACCAAAAAATTATTTAAAATATCAAAATTGTGCCTACACAATATTTCTACATAAGTTTTTTTAAAAATTTGAACCGATTAAAATTCATTTATCTAGATATTAAAATTTAAGTTGATTAAAATTCGATTCGAGCTAATAAAATTTTAATTTTTTATGTATTAAAATTTGAGCTTATTAAAATTTATTTATACGTATTAAAATTCGAGAGATTTGAGATCTATCTAAACTATTAGCTCCAATTAAAATTTACTTCGAGTCAATTAAAATTTATTTTTTTATTTATTAGAATTCTCACAAATTAAACTTTATATTTTTATTGGGTCAAATTAAATTTTAACCAGTTAAAATTTTAATATATAAAAAAATATAATTTTTAATCAAATTTAATTTTAATACGTAAAAAATAAATTTTAATTAGTTTAAATCAAATTTTAATATATAAAAAAATTTAGAAAACAAATGGATTTTATTGAAGATATGCATATCTAGAAGGGATATGAATAAATTTATTTTAAAAATATATTACGAGCAATTTAGTAATATTATATTCTACTTAACACCTTTAATCTAACATAAGATATCAGTAAAAATTCAAAAAATTGAGAAAAATTATTGATGATACGATAAACTAAAAGCAGATAAGATTTTGACACCTGTATGTTGTCAATCAATCGGCCGGAGATTTGCGGGGATTCTGATGGGCACGCCCACGGCTGTCACTGGTGCAGTTGTGCAACGCCGTAGGCCATGCCAAGCCTGTCTCAGTGCCGCCGGTACAGTCATAGTCTGATGCGTCGCTTTCATTTAACCTAACTTGTGGTTGCTGTTCAAACACACGCAATGTCTGTGTGTGTTTTCTCCGGTTTGCTGTGTAGTGTGCATATTGGGTTGCCAATTATGGGCAGACAGTATTTACTCGTAAGTGTGCGCCCTTCTCTCTCCTCAATTTACGACTTCTATTTGCAATTTTGCTTTTGGCCTTTTCTTCTCCATTTTGATTCCTCTTTGTCCGTTTGTTCTTGACCTTTCAATTTTCTGTTGCAAATTAGTATGTTCTACCAAATATGGGTCAATAACCAACGCGCTTGTGGTCCAATTATATTATTTATTTTATAAAAGTTTTATTTTTTTCATGTCAAAACAAAAAACTTGTTTTATTGGTAGAACGAATCTTCCTTGTTTAGATGAACCGTATCCAAAATTTTTGTATGAGTTTGAATCTCCATCAAAATACAAATCCTGATTTAATTTGTGTATAAATTGAAGAATCAGTTCATACACTTAAGATTTGTATTTGTTCTACACAGACTCACGTGCTTGAGCGACGTAAGTACATCTCTTCTTGTTGGAAATAGATCAAAGTTGTCCAGTTATTAAAAAAAAAAAGAAAAAGAACTAATATAATAATTGACCATAATTAGGACTTAATTTGTAGCTCAATTGATGTGACAAAATTTAAATAATCCCTTATTTGGAATTGAAGTGTTTATAATTATTTGGACCATAATTTTAATTCAAAATTTTTGGGATCAAATTATGCCTTATAGGTAAGCCTGATTGGATCATTCCCACAAAAAATTGAAGTGAAGATGTAAAGTTGTTGGCAAGTCTTTGTGGGGAAGCTGTTTTCTAAAGGGAAGTATACGTGCTGGTTAGATTCTTGGATTTGCCCATCCTGATCATCAATATCAAGAAGTATTTTTCATATATTGTATCGAAAAGGTTCTGAACATAAGAATTTATTACATATCTTTAGATGAGGTTGTAAGAACCTCTTCTTGGCCAAAAATGGCAGTTTTTTGGTAAGCAGTGAGTTACATTGACATGTACAGAAAACAAAACTACGACCTCAAGGACTGAAGAAAGCATCCAGCAACCGAGAACTGAGGTCTGTAGAAGCAAATATAGCGCGCTCCAGAAGGGTAGAAAGCATTCACACTCCACAAAGAAGATTCCTCATCTGTTCGAACAAAAATTTTCCTCCGTGATTGCATATTTACATCATCAGACACTTCTATAGATTGCTTGGATCAATGTATACAGGTATAGCTTGGCCTGCAAAGTGCATATCTAAAATTCCATGACCTTAATGAGAAAAGCAGTCTCAAGTGCCGACTCTTTGCACTGCAAATATCTGTTTTCCTCCACTATATCTGTGGTTAAATTGAGCAATACTGGCCGTTTAGGATCATAAACAGAACGCTCACGTACACGTGCAACCCATTTTGCTGCTTCCCAAACTCCAAACCTGTAAACATAAATTTACGATGATGGTGAATGGATGCTGATATACTTGATAGAACTGTGGAAAGTAAAAGATGTGTTTACTACAGCGACTGGACACACACAACAGCACAAATTGATTATAAATACACGATATTTAACAAACAAAAATTTGACTATATATATCCAAAGTAATGAGAAGAAAAGACTTCCCAATTTTTTGCAATTATCAATCAAGATACTATTATGCGCTTTCACATGTCAGGCCTGTGATTAGAATGCTTATTTAATTGCATTAGCCACTACATATATGTGTCACCTGTATCTACATTAGCACTTCTACAGATAAATACTAATGGATAGCATAACCTCCGTCCTTGTATTTTCTGCAATTTAAAGCACGGTGCTTGATCTATCATGAATTAGAAAGTTTTCAGTTTATGATACATAAGATTGCACACCTAACATAACTGTCAGCATAATGAAATCATGTCGAATAGCTAATGTTAACAATGCCACAAAGGGGTCACATGAATTATTAAGACTGGATAATTGATCACACAAAAGGCATGAAACCACTAATGCAATGGCCTGCGTTCCGAATACCATCTGTATAACTCCATGAACCCATAGCAACAGCTTCCTTCCCTTATATTTCCTCTCTGCAAACTTCTCCCATCCTCTTTTAGTTGCTTCTCTTAACTACACTGGTCATTGTTTCCTCATCGTTCCCCAATTCAAATTTGTGCATTTCAAAAGAAAATCCAACAAGGTAGAAATAACTAGTTACAAAAACATGTAGCTAATTGGCATCAAACCACATGTTAGCATGGGCAGAATATTTCTGTATAGCCTAAAAATCATCGAGATTCTGCCATTCAAACTCCACATCACATTCTATATACGGCTGCTTTTCTAAATACTTCACGCCAACTCATCTCCTGCATCTTTCCGTTTGCACTGTCTTATTAGATAAAGATCCCATCATATCCTCATTATTCCAAAAGACAAATAATTTGCTACAAATCAGCAAAAAAGAAAGTTAAAATGGAGGCAACTTACCTTGTATTAAACGATGAGGTTACCAAAACAGCTGGATAAAGAATATCCTTCTGGATATTATCGTAGGGAGAGTATTTCCTTATAGCCTGAAAATCTTCAATATCACCAGGGTAACCAAACTCTTCATAGTCAACAGGTGTAAGAGGTAAAATGGGATAGCAAAGTGTGTTGCTCGGATCTAGAAATGGAACCTAAAGAAAATAACAACCAAGCTGTAACAAACAAACTACGGCCCAATACAGGAAAAAAGTTTCACAATCTCAAAACATTTGAAAGAAAACATATGTATGAAATTAAGTACATCCAAGACTTTGACAGCATTTGATCAATTTTAAGCCAGGAATAAACTAGGCATCATGAAGAAGCAAGCAAAATTTTAAGCCAGGAATGAAGTTTCAAACAAACCTTCAGAACAGCAGCACGAAATAACTCTGGACAAGAATTAATGGCTGAAGCAACCAAAAGTCCTCCAGCACTGTATCCCCAACCAGCAAGCTTGTTTTCTTGCACAATCTCCCTCTCAATTAGAAATTTGGCACAGGAGATATAATCATCGATAGAATTATGCTTTTTTGTACGTCTGCCATCATGATGCCACTTTTTACCCCCACCACCCCCACCTCTGAGAGTTGGACCGTCCAAACAATCATAGTTAAGTAGTAGCCAAATTGATAATTCTACTAAAATGATAAATTTATTCAGCATTTGATCAATTATAGGATCCAAATTTCTTTAACCAAAACTAGACTGTAACAATACAAAGAAAAAGCAATTGTTTTAATTAATATAACTTGAAAAAGGTTCAAGTAAAAACAAACCTAACATCAGCATATGCAACAACCCAACCACGGTCAAGAAGGCTTTTTAACTCACTGCGCCACCGCTTGTCAAGTAATTCACTATAAGCTCCATGCCCATGAAGTAATCCAGGATTTTGAGCTTCTTTCTTCCTTTTGCGGGAATATACAATGGTCAAAGGAACCACCGCCTCATCAGAAGCAGAGATATCATAATGTTCACAAGCATAAAATTCAGAGAGTTCATTCCACAAGTGATCATCTTCAAAACTGACTTCACCTATAGAGTCCAAATTCAATGACTTCATGTTGGTTCCAGCAGAAGATCCTGATCCATACAAAATTCGTGTTCTTTCATGAAGTATATTTTGCTGCTGAATCATATTCCATTTTCCATTTGATAAGTCATAATCAACCACAGCATCAGGCATCTGCAAAGTGAAAAAGATTTTTAAAAAAAGGTGTGAAAGTTGTTTTCAACAAGATACATTCCCCAACTGAAGAAAGAAAGAAAAGAACAAAAAACTGATATCAAGCACTATAAAGAATCTAAAAAATCAACATGACACATTATCTCAGGAAATAACATAACACCAGCAAAGAAGCTAATTTGTACACAAACTATGTTATCACATTGTGAAAATTCTTGAAGGTCCTAAAAATCAAACAAACAGGCACACCATGGATAACAAAATCAAGCCAGTGAGAGTTCCATTCAGTACATGTGACAATCACTCAGCAAAGAATTGATTTGCAAAGCCTATCGTGAAAGCAATAGGTCCAAATATTACAGTCACAAATGGGCAAATATAGGGCTGGGATCCAAGCCATAAGACGCATAAAAGCAACCCTATGAAAACTCATTTTTTGTTCAAAATCCCAATAGCGAAACAAGTTTATCAGGTGTATATCAATCAACTTCTATGGTTGTTCTTCAAACATGAAGGAACTAAAGTGACACCCATGTAAGATTCAGGCACAAAAATTAAAAATTCATTCTTAATTTTTATCATTTCATCACTCAAATGTTTTGCTGCAGTAATGACTAAATGTTTCATTCTTACCATAGCTCCAAACAATTATACTATGTGTAGCAGCCGAAAGTCCAGGTATCTAACAGTCCAAGAGGCCTTGGGAAAGGGTGAGGTGAGGATGTTGGTGAGGTGCTTGATCCATGAACACGTCCCACATCGCCTGGTTAGAGAATGTTGTTGCACTAAATATGTAAAAGCTCTGTCTTAATTTCCGTAACGCGTTTTAAAGCCGTAAGGGCAACCCAAAACGGACAATATCACAACCGTGTTGTTACAGGTGATATCAGAGCCAAATCTACCTCACGTGCTTGGGTGGGTCCTATATGGAGACGTGTTTGGGTGGGTCCCACGTGGGGACGACACATGCATGCACACTATCTACAATCTACAAAGTTTATACCCAATACATAAAAAATAACCTGCAATGTTTAGGGTAGTACTAAAACCACAATCCAGGCCAGTTTGTAGAGTATGCATATATATAAAACAAGTCATATATTGCTAAGTAGTTTACAGAAAATATATTGGACAGTAGAAGTCAATAGTTTAGAGAATATCAATCGTAAAGTGTGCCAATTCTATGTATATGTCTGGGTTCTTAAAAAGATGCGTGTGTGTGTGTGTGGACCCATTCTGTGCATATAAATATGTTTATGTGCAGGTATGTAAGTAGGTAGATAGATATGCATCTAACATAAATTAACTCTACTAAACAAAGTTCGCTTTCTATTGACTTCATCAATTTGGACAAAGACCTATGGTAAACGGATTGTTGAGTGATACAAAAGGAAATTTACTCTGCATAAGCACAGGATATAAAACAATACACAAAAGTAAGAAGTCACGTATCAATCACATACCACTGGTGATGATATTGTGAAGCGCATGGTTGAGGAATAGAAGTCATAATTTGGTCCAGGTGAGATTTGAGAAACATAGTTTGGAAGAGGAAGAAAATGTGGATTAAGTTCTTTGAGATGAACTGCTCCCTGTCCATACAAGAACCAAACAAAAAAATAGCAATATAAAAAATCAGGCACACTATACAATCATATTGATGGAAAAACCTGTAACTCAATACCAGTGTTTAATGATGAACACAAAGCCCAGATTTCAGGTTAGGATCTGTATTATAAGTTTCTGTAACTCAAAACATGGTATCATTTCCCAAGAACAAGGAAGGAATTCTAAGAGAATAGTTATCACTCACTCAGCAAAGTAGGGAAAAAAAAGGAAAGGAAAAAAAGGAGGAAAAAGGACAAAGGAAAATAGAAATTACAAATCTTAAGATAACAGTTATTATTAGCAAAATCTGGGAATATCATCCACATGAGAAAAAGTAAACTTTTAAAAATTACTACTTCCCTGGAAGAGTTAGTCTTCATATTTAAATCAGGACTTGGCATTAGACCTTACATTCCTAAAGCCAAAACATCCTAGCCATTCTCCAATACTAGTAGAAGCTTGAGACTATGGAACCTCAATTTGAGAAATGATTTCATGTTTAAACAACCACTATGGGTCCATTACCCATATCCAATAAGAAATTACAGACAGCAGGTGAACAAACAAAAAAGATATATGAATATATATACATAAAGACATTTTATGGGAAATAATATCTTGATTTTGCCAGCCTAAAAAATTTGATCTTCAGAAGCACAACCGCAAAATTATAAGCAACAGAATAATTTATTACCTTCCCACTTGGCAGAGGTAGAGCAACTGAACACAGTCTAAACTTTTGTCCTTCCCTTACAATAAGTACCAAGTAAGAGTCACTGAAATCAACATCCTCAATAATAAATTCTTGGTCATCAATAAATACATTCTGCAGTCAATGAGATAGGCAAACGATCGCTTAAAGAAACAAGATAAGAAAGTAAGTATAATATTCAAATAGAGTAGGAAGACCACACTGGTTGAAACTTCAAAGAAATCTCAGAAGCAAAATGTGACAGTAAGGCCTCAAGAAATACACACTTAAATAAATGAGTTCAAAAATGTAGGTGAATGCATATGCAGCACCTTTATGGATATACATAATCTGTTTAATACAACGGACACAGTCTAACCTCCCACTTCCTTGGACTGGAAGAAGAGTCAACGGGACTACGGAGAATATAATGGTAATCAACAGGTTGGCTCTCTCTGGCAGCATCTGTAAAGAGATAGAGATACCCTTGATGATGCTCAACTATGCAGTGAGCTTGTCCCTCACATTCCCACACTAGTGTCAAGCCAGACAAAGGATCAGCTGCATTTATTACAAACACCTAGAAAATGTTCACAGGTATAAAAGTTGATTCAACAAATAATAAGAATAACATAAACATGGCTACAAAAAAAATATAAATAATACCTTTGAAGATGTAGTGGAAAACATATTTACAGTCACAAACCGAAAATCCTTGGTGTGTCTTATGTTTACATGAACATTATCTTGAGGCTCTTCCAAAAGCAATATATCTCCTTCCTTTGACCCAAGCAAGCTACAATATATCCTGATTTAAACAAAAAACAAACACGTGTGGTTTTACATCAAACAGTGTTTAGACACATAAAGTTACAAGAAATTCAACAAATTACCAACCTACAAGGCCTCTTATTGTGATCAGTAACGACATAAAGCAGTGCTTGTCCATCCTTGGCCCAAGCCAAATTTGAAACTCTATCAGCTTGAGGCTTACCAAGCAATGAACCAAAATTCAAATCCCTTACAGATAATTTAAAATAATCTTTGTCCTTATCATACATAGTGTATGCAAGATATCTGTGATCTGGAGACACCTCGGATAATTCCTCGTAAGCATAACCTATAAATCAAAATAAATATCATCGTTACTGAAATCAAATCAACAAAAGTCCAGAATAGTGAGATACCTCCAAATCTTTCGGCTTCTTGATTGTAATCTAGCAGCTTGTGCTCGATTCTCTTGCCGGAAGAAAAATCAAACCCAGTTGATGGAGATTTATTCGAAATGAACTCTTCATTCAAGCTAGCTAATCTCCTACATAGCACAGGATATTGCTTGCCTTCTTCAACCCGCCTATAGTACAACCTGCGGCAACAAACATACTCCTCCAAATAGTAAAACAAACATTCAGAGGCCAAATCAAGATCCACAGCTAAACACTATTTCGATTGGCATTTCAAGAACACTCCACTTGTCCCAAAACAATATATGTAACAAATTTCGGCTACCGAAAGAAAAAAAAAAATTGACTAGTTCTTGCTCTCGGAAAGCAAAATATCTACTTTTTCTTAAGTCCCAGTTTGAGGCATTTCAAAAGCACCTTTCAACTAGAAAATTTGCTTTAAAATTCATAATCAAAATCTTTCTTTCATAAAATATCTTGCTTTCAGAAGCAAAATTCATCATACTCTTGAATTCTGGACCGCAACACAAATTATCGATTCGAATTGGAGAGAGGTGTACCATGGGCCCCAACGGAGGGGAGGGGTGGAGAGGTCCGAGGCCATACGCGAGGCCATCTCAGATTGGAGCTTCGATTGGAGGCGTTCGGTGTCGGACAAGACGGCCTCGGTGTACTTCTCCTCTTGCTCCATGTAGACATCCATGTGACGCATGGCTACTTTATCGTTGAGTTGGGACATCCAACTGTATGGATCTTCCCAAGACTCGTTGTGGAGTGTGAAGGTAACTGGTTTTTGGGGTGGTTTTGGCGGTTTGGGTGGGGATGGAGGTGGTTGGGGTTTTTGGGGCTTATAGTGGACCAAACGGAGGGAGGGAAAGAGGATTGAGATGTAGCAGAGACACCGCCGGTACTGTTGGTGGCGAAGGGTAGTTAGAAGATGGCGCATGGTGGCGTCTCCAGGTGGCAGTGACGGGGTTTAGGGTTTTAACCGTATGAAGACGTTTTAAACTAATCAGCTGGGAGTACGGAAAAAATCAATTGGACCCAAAGGACTTATAAATTTAATCTCTTAAACTAATTATTACTGGGATAACTCGTACCAAAAGTATGCGGCAATGTAAAATTTGTTTTTTTGATATTATATATATAGATAATAGATATTTTTTTTTTTTTTGATACATAAAAAGAGTCTAAGGGATTATTTAAACCCCCGGCAAAAGAAATACATGCAAGGTCATTCAAAAGAAGCTGTCCCAACACAGGCGGTGGAACATTCAAAATTACCAAAAGAATCTTGTTGAAGCCCTCCCAGACTTGCCAACTTGTCAGCACAAAAATTTCCTTCTCTTAGTGTGTGAATAATGGGGGTATTAGTCAGCCTCATTATGTGCTTGCAGTTGACAATGATGTTCCTTTCGGGGTGGGGATCCTCCAACCTAACGGTTATTAGGTTGAGGGCATCCAAGGAGTCTGTCTCGACGATCACCTTCTCAAGGTTCTTTGAGTGTATAATTTTGAGGCCTTAGTAGATAGCCCACAATTCGGCTTGAAGGCTCTTGGAGTTCTTGAGCTTTGAGTAGAAACCAAGCTGCCATTTTCCTTGGACGTTTCTAAGCAGTCCCTCTATTGCGGTTGGACCAGGGTTCCCTTTTGAGCTACCATCCACATTCATCTTCGTCCAACCTACATGAGGAAAAGACCAACCAATAAGATTAGGGGGAGTGGGGATAACTCTGGTTTGGGAATCATTAGAGTCCAAACTTTCTTGGCAATGATATGTGGGGGGGGGGGGGTTTTGTGTTACCCAAGCATTCTTGATTCCTATCTTTCCAGATGTTCCATAGAAGGGAAGCAAAAAGAATGGGCCATTTCACTCCATTCCAACAAAAATCCTTCCTAGCTTCATAATTTTTAACGAGCCAATTATGGAGGTCCAGAGATTGATCCAGATGGAGATCCATTCTGTTGAGGAATGATCCGCAGACCAGACTAGCCTTTGGACAGTCTCTTAGAATATGAATTGTGCTTTCATTATGAGCTCTATATCTCTCACAAGAGGAATCATTTGTGAGGTTTCTTGTGAACCTCAAGGAGTTTGAGAAGAGTCTATCGCTTTGGACCAACCACAGAAAGAGCTTAATTTTCTGTGGTACCCCAAGCTTCCAAAGCCAATTCCAGTTTGAACCATGCTGTTGGCTTAGATTGAGACCAGAGATCCAGTTATAAGCAGATTTAATAGAGAATTTCCCATTGCTTGTTAGGCCCTAGGAAAGAGAGTCTTCTTGGGAGCCAACAAGAGGTAGAGGATAGTGCAGGAGATCAAAGACAATATTAGGAGGCAAGTACATACCTGTTTTTTGGATATTCCAATTACCTGCGGGGCATATGATCTCCACCACTGTGCTATTGGGGTCGGTTGATGATGGAATCTGCATCCTGTTTTGGAGTGGGCTATCTCCTGTCCACCAATCATTCTACATCGAGACATTTGAACCATTACCAATAAGCCATTTAGTATTCTCCTTCACAACGTGACTGGTTTTTAACAAGGTTCTCCATATAGTCGAGGCATTAGATTTAAAAGGCCAATCTTTCGAGGATGGATTCATATAGTTATTTTTAACAACTTCAATCCATAGTGACTTACACTTAGAATGCAATTTCCAGCCCAGTTTAGAAAGGACGGCAAGGTTGTTCTCTCTACATTTCCTCAAACCCAGTCTCCCAAACTTCTTAGGGGAGCAGACAATGTCCCAGTTAATCAAGTGAACCTTTTTTCTCTCATCAGTATCCCCCTAAAGGAAGTTCTTGTTTAACCTATCAATTTTATCACAAATGGAATGAGGTAACCAAGAGGTTTGAATGGTGTAGGTATGCTCACTTTTTGACCTGTGATAGAACAGAAATCTTCCAAGACAGCTTTAACCATGTCACAATCTTTTTTCGTAGTCCTAGAGAAGAGGATAATGTCATATGCAAAGAGAAGATGAGTAATGACAGGACCTTTCCTAGAGGTTTTGATGCCTCTCCATAAACCTTTATCAACTTTATTTTATATGATCTGCCATAATTTTTCCATACACAAAGTAAATAAGTAAGGTGATAGTGGGTCACCCTGTCATAGTCGTCTTTTAGGGTTGATAGGGTCCAAGGGGTTTCCATTCCATAAGATCGAGAAGGAAGAACCTGTTACACAACTCATAATCAAGTCAATCCAAGATAGGGGAAAATTAAAATCAATCAGCGTTTAGTGAAGAAAGGGCCAACTTACTCTATCATAAGTTTTTTCAAGGTCGATTTTAATAACCATTCCTCTATTTTTACCTTTTCTTTTCCTTAATGAGTGAATAATTTCTTCGGTGACAATAACATTATCAATGGTCTGACGCCCAGGAATGAAACTGCTTTGGAAAGGAGAGATAAGTTTATCAAGAAATGGTCTAAGTCTTGAGACCATCAGTTTAGACATAATTTTGTAGCTAACATTGCACAAGCTTATTGGTCTAAATTGCGAAGGTAGGGAGGGATTATCAATCTTTGGGATAAGAGCAATCCAAGTTTTATTAATATCCCCCGGACACTCTTTTCTACTTATGATATCTTTAATTTGATGACACACCGAACTCCCAATAGCATCCCAGTATCTTTGGTAAAACACAGCTTGAAGCCCATCAGGACCTGGGGATTTGTGAGATTTGGTACTAAAAGCAGCTTTTTTAATTTCAAAATTGGTAACCTGGGATTCAAGGATCTGTTTATCCATTTGGTTCAGTTTAGCTTGTAGTCTGTACTGGTTAGGGTCACCATGATTGAAGCTCTCGGTCTCAAAAAGGTTATTATAAAAAGCTTGGATTACCTCTTCAATCTCATTTTTCCCTGTAACCCAAATTCCCTGGTTATTTTTCAAAGATTGGGGTTTGTTCCTTTTCCTTCTCACAATTGTGGATACATGAAAATATTTAGTGTTCCTATCACCTAGTTTTATCCAATTCGATCTAGATTTTTGGTGCCAGATGGTTTCCTCTTGCTCAAGGATATGATAGTATTCAGTTTGAAGTTGGACTTCCAATCTTTCTAAGTTATGGGAGTAGAAATTGTCTTGTGCTTTATGAATGCCTTCAAGTCTAGCTAAAACCCTTCTTTTCCTTTGAAATATGTTACCAAAATTGTTTTTGTTCTATTCTTTAGCATTATGTTCAAAAATTTTGGTTGCCATAGTAAAATTCTGATTAGGTTGGTTCCAAGAGTTAACAACAACATTTCTAAAATCTGGTTTAGTTAACCACATAGCCTCAAGTCTAAAAGGTAAAAGACAGGGAGAACTTGTGGGGTTACCTTTAGTCTGGATGCGGAGAGGGCAATGGTCAGAGTACGTTCTCGGTAGATTTCGGACTGTAGCTTCTGGAAATTGGAGAGTCCATTCCATGTTAGCCAATGCACGATCCAGTCTTATTTGTGTATTTGCCAAACCTTTTCGTTTGTTGTTCCACGTTATTCTTGGTCCACTACATCCAAGGTCGATTAAGCTACATCAGTTGACTCTATCGTTGAATTTTTTGGTTCTATTGCCTTGATCCAAATATCTTCCTCTTCTCTCTGATTGGTGAGCAAATTCGTTCAGGTCTCCTGCCACCAACCAGGAGTGATTATAATTGTCCTCAGTGCTGCTTAGATTATCCCATAATTGATCCCTGTTCGTTGGGTTTGGACTTCCATAGACCACTAAAAGCAACCACTCGTTGAAATCCATACATGCTATATGAGCATGGATGGCTTGGGATATAGCTTCCTGCATACGGACCGTGATGTTTGAGGGATCCCAAAGGAGCCAAATGCCTCCAGCTCTTCCTTGTGGTTCAATTTTTTCTGATCTCATGAGACCAAATTGTTCAAAGAAATTACCCAAATGAGAACTATGGACCTTGGTTTCCATAAGTGCCACCACATCTGGAATGTGAGCTCTAAACAAATCACCGAACACCCTTCGGAACCTTTCATTACCTGCTCCTCTACAGTTCCATGTCAAGATCTTCATAGAATGAATCATTAAAAGGGGGGAGGGGGACATCGTCGCTAAAACCCAACACCATCCTGGCTTGGTTTCTCCTCTTGATGAGCGTGACTGTTGGCATCATAGAGACTATAGTTAGTCTATTTGTCGAGGTTCTGAGAGAACAAGGTTCTATCCTTAAAAGAATCTCTCCGATCTCCCAGTTGGTAGTAGCTAACCACTTGTTTTCCTCTCTCGCTCTGAATACAAGATCCACGGTATTGTTGATCAGATTGAAGTACCTTAGGGGGATTTGCTCCATTCTGCATACTCTCAAGGGGTTCTTGGTCAGGGGTTTTCGGTATCATGTGGATGTCCTCCAATGTAGTTTTCCTGAGCACATCCAAAGAGACTGTATTGTGAGGAGAAGAAAGGTCTGGAGATCCTTGGAGGAGGGGACTTGCTCCAGTCTCAAAAGCCATGTGAAATTCTGAAGATAATTAAGCCCTTGGATTTGCTGCAACTTTCGAAGCCCTCTGCACAACGTTGGATCTTTGCACTAAGCTCAAGGAGACAGATGTCTGGGTCATTCCAGAAGGTAGTGTCTTCCATTGGGCTGACTGGGTCATTCCAAAAGGACTGGGCCCTCCCTTGGGCTGTATCTTTCTCTGCAGCTTGGTCATGTTGTCTTCTATGACCTAATCTTGGGCCTCTACTAGGGTGGGTTTCCTCTTCTTTCCCTCTAAGTTGTGATCTATTCTGAAATAGGCCTTAAGACTAGGTATGGGGATCGAATGGGTCAGTAGACATGAGTTTTAGGGCCTTAAATTTATTTGGGTTTGCTACATTACTTGTTCCCTGTTGCTGGAATCTTCTTCTTCTGGGTTGGGCTATCATCCAAGGCCCAAAGTTCTTGTCATCATCTTGAGGTTGATTTGCAACATTCGATTTTGCAGTCGACCGTTCCTCAGTGTCAGGTCTTGCAGACTCTGTGATGTGAGGGTCAATAGCTAATTGACAATGGTCCTCTGTAGTCGTTAGTGGTTTTTTCTCGGTGGAATAGGAGCAGAGGAACTCCTTGTGGCCGATGCTACCGCAGGCAAAACAAATGGAAGGGATACATTCATATTCCACTTTGAATAGCCTTCCCCCTAGCCGATAATGAGAAATAAGTGGTTTATTCAGGTCTTTCTCAACACATATTCTAGCGAATCTTCCTCTCTCTGCAGTAGTAGTTTTAATGTCCACTTTGATTGGTTTCCCTAGGGTTTTTGCAATTTGGAACAATATAGCTTCATCGTAATATTCAAGAGGCAGTTCTGGTAACCTTAACTAGAGGGCAGTAGCAATTTCTGTTGCTCTCGATGGTATGAAATCTGGTTCCCATTTTCTAATTGTAAGATAATGGTTCATAATGACCCATGGACCACCAGTAAAAACCCTGTGGCAGTCTTCCCTAACATGAAATTTGAACAAAAAGAATCCATTGTCAAGATCAATGGCATCAAAGTCACCTTGGAGATTCCATAAATTTCTTACCTTCATACATAGAACCTTGTATCCGATGCTTTTCCCCGATTACTTGACCAGTAGGCCCTTTTTCCATCTATTTCTGATTCTCTGGAGCATTTTGGGGGGAAGGTTAATACTAGGGCACAACTCATCCGATGTATCAATCGTAGTGCGCCTGTTACTTTCTTCTGGTGACATATCCTGATATTCTTCCTCCATTTCCTCTGGGCCTTCTTCATAGTTATCAACGTCAAAATAGATAGTGTTATCATCTTCCATAAGCGTTTCCTTATAGTTCCTCTGTGGTTTTCTTTCTTCAGTAGTGGGTTTCTCCAGCAATACCAGATCTTTGGACTATTGGGCTATTGAGGCCCCTGAATCAATCAGCATTCCGACATTTTCCAGATTCCCATGGTGTTCCTTAACTTTCTTTGTGCTTCTTTCTAAGTGGTCCTCCTCTTCTTCAAAGATTTTCTGCATATCTCGTGGATCTTCGTCCATTCGTAGCAGATCTGCCTTGGTGGTGTGAAAGATGGATGATGAAGCCTCTGGCTTCTTTCTTCTCCTTTTCGTTTTTTAGAGAGAGAAAGTTAGAGAGAAGTTAGAGCAGTTTCACTACTGTACAACTATTGAGGCTATATATAGATAATAGATATGATTAATAGTATTTTTAGTCTTTATTGTACCAAATTTATCAATTTCAATCCAGCTCTCTAAAATGGTTAGTAGAAATATATTTAAATATTACATTTTTTTATTTTGGTTAACTATTTTTACAAGATCACTCCAACTATGTTTTCTATTTTAATTAATTACTTCAATTAATTTTAACTAACTTTCAATAATATAATTCGAAAATGCCTAGAATTTAACACAAAACATACATTATTCATGTGATTCAACTCAAAACATGTACTATCATCAACTCAATCAAAATCATACCATAACAATAATTATAATTAAACTTCAGATAATACAACTTAATAACAATTTAACACTCATCCACTTCAAACAACAAAAATCAAGTGATCATAGCAATTTAACCATACATTGTATAAATTTAACCAAAAATTAATAACAAT
Organism: Ilex paraguariensis; assembly: GCA_963454935.2. Classification (NCBI taxonomy): domain Eukaryota; kingdom Viridiplantae; phylum Streptophyta; class Magnoliopsida; order Aquifoliales; family Aquifoliaceae; genus Ilex; species Ilex paraguariensis. The sequence goes on from CAUOFW020009313.1 coordinate 176,378, forward strand.
TTAACCATATATTTAACTAAAATTCAATAGTAATCAGAAAATGGGGGGAGGGGGAGGGTGGGTTACAGCATGGGGAGGCGAAAAAGGGTTTCAAAATGGGGGGATCTACGGCTTGGGGTGGTGGGGGGTAGGGGTTCAGCAGCAAGATGGAGGGATGGGGGATGTGAAATGAGGGATGATGCTTGGCAGTAGCAATCTAAAAAGATGAAGAAGAAAAAGGTGGCAAGAAGGATGGCAAGCTTTTTTTCCTTCTCTAGATCTGGCGAGCATGAAGGGCCTCCAAGGTTTAGGCGAGCAACATAGTTATCCGATTCGAGCATATTTTGGGAGTAAAACCTTGCCAAAATAGCTAAAAATATGGATTTAGCCTGTGGATTAGAGATGTTCTTAGTCTTTAAAATATTCAATCCGTGTCACTTTGTTCCTTAATTAGATAATTAGTCAATTTTTTTGGCTGAAGTGATTACTTGTCATTTTTTAAAATGGTATAACGTGTCCAACACATAATCACTCCATCAAAAACTTAACGACTCATTTATGTAAAGACAAAAATGTCACAAATTGAATACTTTAGGGTTTAAATAAATAAAATTGACACAATGAGGATTAAATTGATATAAAATGCATATTTTAGAAACTAAAAGTACTATTAACCCTAGTATATAATAAAAATTGTGTTATATGATTTTGTAAGACATTATAATATTTTTTGAGATAATTTTTATCATAGTTTGAGATAGATTAAGTTGTTGTATCTAATTTTTTAAGTATCACACTAAAAGTCTAAAATTAATTAGATAAATGTAGATCTTTGATATATTTATAATTATTAATTATAAAAATAATAAAATAAAAAATTTAACACATATCAACTTTTTATTGAAAAAAATTTAACACATCAACTTTTTTTGGCTCAACATTTGGACTTTGGCTCAGAAGAAAATATTGAATGTAAAGTGAAATTATTTTTCTATTATCACTTGTTATCATTATTTCATAATAAATTAACTTGTAAATAAAATGACTATATTTAATTTAAAGTACTAACTATCTTATCTACATAAGTTTAAATACCTTTTTTTCATCTACTTTTCTCATGCCATGCGGCGTACGAGGAAGGAAGCATTGAATTACCATAAAGCCCAACCAGTAACCACCACTCAGTCTCAAGTTCAACTGAAGAGTCATGCTATTTAATGGCAAAACTGATAGTCATTACACAACCGGCATTGCTCTACAGAGAAGCCATTGCTAGCTGAGAGTTCCCAGCGGCGGCGGCGGCGGCGACGGCGAAGCAACATGGAGCCCAACCGGACAAATTTTCCGGCGAATTCACTGCACTTTTTCAGCATTATCTTTTCGCGCTCTTCTCGAAATCACAGACTGGTGAGTGTCCAATCTCTCATTCTCGCAAGCAAACTGGCATTTATGCAAGCACGTAGATAGCACATCCTCCCCCAAATCCTACCCAACCCAGTTTCGTTCAGGCCTAACATTCAATTTAGACGATTTGTTGTTGATAATTTTGTCGAAAATGACATATAGATTCTGCATTTGGTCCCTGTAATTTAGTGTTTTTAGTACAAGGGCTATTTCATATAATGTGTTCGACGAAAGTTCTGTATTGATATACCATATGTAGTGAAGATATAATTTTTCACTTGTCTTGAACGTTCTATAAATCCTTTGAGGTTTTTATGTAAGTTTTTTTTTTTACAGAGGATCCCGAAAGAGTTTATCAGACAATATGGAAATATTCTGCCAAATCGTGTGTTCCTCAACGTTCCAAATGGTGCAGTATGGCCAGTAGTATTGGGAAAATGCAATGGCGACTCTTGGCTAGAGTGGCAGAAATTTAAGGAGTATTACTCAATTGGCTTTGGGTACTTCTTAGTATTCAGATATGACGGGAATTCCCATTTCCATGTTCTTATATTTGGTAGAAGTGCTTCGGAAATAGAATATCCTTCAAGTGCCACAGCTACAGCCACCACAAAAGCTGCAACACAAGTGGAACATGTTGAGTATGTTTCCACTCTCCGTAGTGGAAAAATCATCAATAAAATCAATAATCCTACGATGGGCAAAAAGCTTGAGAAATCTTCAAAACAGAAGAGTGATGATGAACTTTATCAGTGTGGTTCTAATGAGGCTGTGAGATATCCTATTCCCTATCCGTTTCCCCAAAGCTTGCAATCACCCCTGCCGCGGACTGGCTTCACTGGGAAATGTCAAGCCAAAACCCATGATGTTGAGATGGATGATTCTGTTGAAATCCTCGAAGAATTTCCAATATGCCAGACTACGAGGGAGAAATCTCCAGTAGCATATTCTAGGCCCTGTAAGAAGATGAAAACTGAACCAATTAGCGCAGAAAGGGAATGCAGGGTTCCCAAAATGGAAGAAAGTGCAAGAGATGATTCAGTTAAAAGCTTGGATGATTTTCCACCAAGCCAAAGAGGAAGAGAGAAATCACTACAACCACATCTTCGGTTCATTACAAGGAGGAGACCTAAACAAACCGATAAACTAGAGAATAGTTCCAATCACAATCAATCCACAGTTCCTCAAGCTAACAGCGTGAAGCCAGTGAAATCAGAGTTGGACCAATATTTACACTGTTCCATGCAGAAAGTTGGAGGTAAGGAAATTGGGTTCGTTATTGTAGGCCTTTGCCCTTCCATGTTGTCAACGAGTGAAACAACGAAAATAGATGGTGATTATTACTTTTGTTTTTTGTTTTTTTTTTTTGATATTTAATAAAGGAATAAAGAAAAGTGGCTAAAGACTATCTCGGTAGACCCTCATTAGTGGGATCAATTGATCTCCAACCGCACCCGTTATTCTTCTTAAAAATGAATATAGTTAAACTAACATAACCAATTGGTCATCAAATCTTAATGTGGATTTCAAAACTTGAACCTTCTAATTAAGATATACTATTTTGGATGATGACGTGTGTAATGTGGATTTATTTTCAGATGGGCCTAAGAGATGTCAGCACTTGGAATTTCCAACTTGCAGGAAGCGTTTGGCAAGTGACACCGGAAGAGTTAGAGCTCTTCAATTGGCTAAAGCTTTCAAATCTAAAAACCCTTTCTTTATGGTTATCATGGGACCACATTACATTGCCGGATTCTCTTTGGTGAGCTTTTCAACTTGAGGCATTGTATGCCAACAAAATGGAAGTGTCGGAATCGATTCACCCAATTTTAGACATTTTAGGATCCATCTCGACACCGTATACCTCTTTCGATACGGAAAACATTTTCTTTCCCCTTAAATTACTCTTGATTTTTCCTTGCATGGCTAGTTTTAGAGCAGGAAGACTCTTATTTCTCTATTTTTCTTTGCATGTGTGATTTAATTTAATCCACAATATGATTTTATTTTTTTTACAGAACATGCCACTGATTTTTGCTCAGAAATTTCTTGCTAAGAAGCATACAACTGTTACCCTTCAAGTTCCAGATGGGCGAACATGGTCTGCTAATTACACTATCTATCCACGCGATGCCAAAATCCAAAGAGGCTGGAATAAATTTGTACAAGACAATTTTCTGGCTGTGGGTGATGTTTGTGTCTTCGAGCTCATAAATGGTGATGAAAATTTGCTGGAAGTCATCATATTTCGAACAGCTGAAGATGCAAATTGCTGCCTACTGCCAGAGAAGCCAGCAGCTTTTTGACTAATCGATCAGCTCTCCAAAGGGTAGTAGTTTTCCTCTTTCTCCTTCACTTCTATCAAGTTCACGAGAGAACATACATTAGTATGTTTTTTGGAACAATATTCTTCTTCTAGATAAAATCATATCAGGCATTTGTTTCTCACAAATGGTCGCTGTAATATTTAGTTGCTAATATGACAAGTCATGGTAATGTCTCACATCTGCAATTCTAAGTATCATCATATCACTCAGTGTGGGGGCAATAAATCAGCAGTTACATCATTATAACAGAACAACATAAAGCTACGTCGTTGCTCACTTGTTCTAAATTACTTCTTACTTAACAAGCCAGACGTAGAAAGGAAGCGTAGTGCTTGGTCAGAGTTTTTCAAAACTGCCACTGATCTTGAAACCTGCATCTTCCGCTTCTTTAAGAACTCCAATGAGTTCTGTAAGCATTGAGCCGGCGGTATATCCTTCAAAATAACAGGTTCGAGCCTGTCAATCAATAAAAAAGAGGAAAATTACTTTGGCTCAAAAGCTTGCATATCCAAACAAATAATTTATCTGCTGTGGAAGAAACAAAGGAAAAAAAGAACCCACCCAGAGGTTTTGGACCTTTTCTTTTTTGAGGTAGGCTTTTTCTCAATCTTGTCTTCCTCTGAGTCTGACGGGAAAACTTTCCTGCAGATGACATTGTCATCTTATAAGGCACACACGAGCACACAGAACAAGAGAGGAAAGGACAGGGGTGGGGGTGGGGGGAAGAAGAGAGTAACATAGCATACTTTTCACGGGCAGCAAGAAGTTGAACAATGTCATCTGGGAGCATTCCCTGGTTATCCTGAGAATTCTGGTGTGTTTCAGTGTTTATCACATCTTGAACACTGACATCCCCACGTGATGGCCGTGGTGTTAACTTTGAGCCCATTGCCTTCGACGCTCTTTTCCTTCATGAACAATCCTAAAGAGAGCATGTGGAATATAACACCACCAGCACCAAATCAAGCCACACAGAATAGCATCTACAATGTGCTACTTAAATGGGCTTCAAAGAATTTAAACCGCCACCGACGTTGATTCTTAATTAAGCAAGCAGTTTACTTCACGACTCGCTTACAAGAGGGCAAATGTGACAGTTTATGACCTGGCCTACAACAAGCATGAAGCAACTGAGTAGGTTCACATTTTCTGCATCAATCATTCTAAGAACTGTTTGTGTCTCATATTCCAATGTAAAATGTACTTCCCTGAATTTAAACAGGTCAAAAACAGGTTGTCAATGGTTTCTACACATGAACAAGGTACAGACTCTCTTTTACTAAATGTAAAATGGTTCAAGACTGGAAAGTTTACTATGCATAAATTTGCAGGTGCAGTAATTCAGGTGCTTTGTGCAGAGGAAAACATTTTCTGTTCGAGGCATCTTCTCCAAGGAGGTGATGCCAACCTGCTTCAGTTATAATGACCCACAGGATGGGAATTTACAGGCATTTCAATGTACCCAAGTTAAGCGTTTCTTTGAACAAAGGAAGGGAAGAACCATACACAAAGGGTGTAAATAGTTGCTCTTTGAAGGGGAACCAACTTTTTAAGAAAGAACTGTTGGCAAGTAAACCAGTTTCTCCCTGATAACTGACCAAGGAGAAATGTTCTACTATGTAGGAAAATAGATCATCGGATCATTATAAATTGAGTATCAAAAATAGGCAAAAACATTATGCATGAGCGGTGCTAGTTTCCCAAACTCCTAATTAACCTCATTTAGCAATAGCTATAGAATCTCTCATATTTGAGAACTCATTCTCCATGAGAACTGTCAATCAAACTTGTTTGTGCAGCCCCATCAGCATATATTTTAAGCAAAGTAACTGCTGTTGCATCAAGCAATAAGCCAAAAGAGACAACAGCAGTGTAATCACTAAAATTGCAATTTCCACCTCAAGGCCATGGGTAATTTTTTTCCCAAAAAAAAAAAATCATATTGCATACACAAATTCACCAAGCCACTACATCAGGGGAAAAAAAAAAGGAAGAACCAGAAAAAAAATCCACCATCCCAAGGAGAAAAAATGGAAGAACAATAATTGAATTTCAGAATAAATCACATAATTGCGAAGATCAAGCAAATGCATGCTTGTAAAGATGTAATTAGAACCTCCATACCTAGCTTTATTATCTACTTCAACTTTTCTTATCTCTTCGTCTTGCCGAATTCCCTGCAATGAAAATATAAACTCTAATTAAGAGTAGTTAAAAACGTTTCTTAATCAAACAGTTGAGAGTGACAAACCTATTAGGATGTGAATTCGTCAGGAGCGTCGGAGTCACTATCTTCTTCTCTTCCCGCTATCATTTCGGAGCTCAAAGTCTCACCTTTTTGCCGATTTAGGGTTAGGGTTTTGCCTTCTGTTTTTTTTTTTTGGAAAGAATTACACCCAAATTTTTTGAAATTTGTCACCTAATTTAATCAGTTAGATCCTTTAACATTTAAAATATTATATATAAATCTACACGTAATACTTAGATTCCTACCATCAATGTGTATATCCGTTAGTAAATTATATTCAAACTTTCTAAAGTTTATAAGTGTATAATATTTTACAGTATTCAAATTTAAAATATTATGTTTAAACAAAAAATATTATAATTAAAGGTAAAATATCAAATATTTTAAATTTTACAATCAAAATTCATCTCCGTCTCTATCTTTGCACAGGTATATGGATATTCTCATATACGTCTGTCGTCGAATATATATAGTCCACTCTCAATTCAAACGAGACGAATTTAAATGAATACTTAGTTTTTTCCGGTCCACTAGTATCCCTAATGGCAATAAATTAAGTTACGATAAATGTTAAAAATCATTTTCAACTTTTTACTTCTTAAATATTGTATAAGCTTGATCCAAAAAAAAAATATTGTTTAAGCAGTTTAGGGTTACATTTTCTCATCAACAATGAGTCCTAGTGTTCTTAAAGTATGCTGGAAAAATTAAGAAAATGAGTTGTTTACACTAAACTAGAAGAAGTTGTTCACCCAAAAAAGCAATTTAAAAAAAGTTGAGTTTTTATGTGCTAGCGGTTAGCATGTTGTGAAAAGATAAATTGGGTAAATTTGCATGCATACCTGATATTTTAATCTTATACAATTGAAATCATATCGCATTAAATTAGTATTTTGTATAAGTGTGAATTCGTGATGACCCATTTATTTAATGTGTCTAGTATCCACTTCGTTGGTTTCTTGGATGGTGTCAAGAATTGCCAGAGCGATTTTTACACGTCTAGGCTGTTGTTGCACCTTCCATCTTTAGGCTTGCAAGAGCGCCACCAAGTTAAGGCTTGCAAAATGCAACGATTGTACATGGCGATGAAAAAAACCAAATGTAGAGACGTAGCATATATTCATGATCTTCAGTTTTCTGGTCAACACATGTTCATGATCATAAACTAGTACATAGCCTGATAGCCAACAATCGGTTCATGAATTTAATCTCGTAAAGACTTCAAATGCTTGTTTTCACCATACCATTATTCCGATCAATCTCATTGTTTCTTTTCTATTTGGTCTTTTTATCAGCTTAGACATGGAGCGAGACTGAGTTGATCATGAATGACCGCTTTAATATCACCAATTGTTTTGCTTGTAGAGGTGTAGTCGTCGCTGCTCATGTAAAAATAGCGAAGTACCTGGGTTGTCTCCCAAAACATATCCTTGCAGGGCTTTGGAACCTTGCTCCCTTTTGTTTGGACCACCATCGATAGAAGCTGTCTCCTGTGACTTTCAATGATTCCCCTCACTGTTTCCATGGCATCATCTTCTGTAATTTCTCCACGACTGTGCAGTACCAGCAACGACAAATAATTCAGTTTCCCTTGTTCGCTTTCTCTCTGTGAAAAAGAAATGAACACCGTTCTATGAGCACTTTTAGTCATAGTGCTGCTAGCACTCCTAGTAGGCATTATTTGCTTTGCATAATCACATTTTCTATCCAATGCATAGAGCCCGAAATAAACAACTTTACCTTGCTTGTTTGAAGATCATTGAAAAGTCGTGCGGTACAGCCCATATGGAGGAACAGACTACCATATTCTGCACTTCTTACTATTTCCTCGGATAATGCTGATCCAAGAAAATATTGTGTTGTTAGAACTGTAGGTCCTAAGGCTATTGATATGCGGCCATTGGGCAAATATTCTTCCAGCGTCGTTGCTGACTTGCTTCTCACCCACTCGTCCTCTTGCATCATACATTTGAGAAAATCAAGCCACTGCACATTAATATCTGCCTAAGTTAGAATCCCATCAATCAATATGTGGATCAAAGAAGGGATATCAAGTGTTTAAATCCCTTACTACTTCAATTAGGTGATGTTTGACACATCGTCCTTGCTGTATCAAAGCCTTGGCTGCAAGCTCATTTATGGTGTCATGCAGTGCAGAATATAGGATCTCAACATTTTCAGAGCAGTAAACAGCAGTTGAGAGTCCATCCCACCTATTATCATTGCATATGGTCGTAATTCTTGTTTCCATTCAATGGACATAGCATCCAAAGAAGTTAAAATGATGTTTAAAATTGTAGTTGGACAGAGGAATCATACCTTTGAACCAATTCAATAAGGTTTAGCATTTCTTCTTTGGTGGCTCCTACATCAAAAAAATCATCCACAAACGTGGCAAGAGAGGCATTCTTGGCCCAACAGGAGCGAGCATCAGATAATTCGGGGGAGAAAAGAGTGGCCGCGATGCAGAAATAGCAGGATGCTATCCTTTGCCTAGCAAACTTGAGACCACCCAATCCCGTAACTTCCCCCCATCTGCATGTATCAAATTATAATCATAGTGTTAATGTATATATGTTGCCTTCCTTCTGCTAAGAAAATTGTAGCAGGACAGATATATACCTCTCAAGTTCTCTAAGTTCTTTGCGCTGTATGGCTTGGCAAATGTTGAAATCTTGCAGTGAAAATGACCACAAGTCTCTGTTATAAAATGTGGAGCCACTGCAGTCTGGAAAAAATGAAATATGTATCTCGAATACGAGCTTTTAACCAAAAAAGAAGAAATACACATCTTTAGAATGAAAGTATATGTTTCACCTACAAGATGTTTTAAGAAGTTGAAGATTGTCTATGTCATATTGCTCAATGGTTCTCCTCTTATCAAGTCGGTCGAGATAACCAAGGGGGTGCTGCAAAGCATACTCCACCTGTTAAAAAATCACATGAGAGAATCTCACATTGAATAAGTAACAAACTGAGTGTCCTAATACACCGTAAATATGTTTATTAGAGGGTTGATAGGAAACATAAAGATACAGTAGTATCTAATTAGTCATGGGTTACATATTTTATTTTTATCTTATAGATTCCTCACCCAATAAATGGGGTTGAGTTTCATGTCATGAGTTCCTAGATTGCTAATACATCGACGTAGTATTTGGTCCATCGATGGAGGTACTGTTTACCGAATCACGTATATGTTTGTTTTTGTGTTTTTTTCTTTCCTATCTCAATTTCTATCTCCCAAACAGTGATAGCAGAATTATTTTAATCAAAGTAATGCCAACAACACGTGTCAGTGTTGATTAATCGCTATGCAAAACCAACACCACCTAATATGGCCCAATTTTATCCTTTTCTTAACCTCAAATATAGAAGGATAAAAAAAAAAAAGCAAAGTGTACAACCTCAGGTTGCTGCAAGAGCAAATGTGTATGTGGTTTCCAGACCTATTACCTCTTTGTGTAGTCTTGGGTCTTCAATTGTCTGACTCCTTACTTGTTTCTTCAAAAAAGAGCTTGTCCAGACCCCTATTTTGTCAAGAATGGGTTCTTCTTGGGATATCTTGATTTGTGAAGCCTTGTATAACTCAAGAATTGTGTTCGTATCTGTGCATTTTGCACTTACACAATTGAAGAAGTGTACTTGATTATCGAATTCTGCCAATGAATCTGCATCTCCTATCTATTAGATTCACCATCCACATCCACATATGATGTTGTCTATTAAAACTTCTATAACATACCTGAGGAAATCTCGTATCCATTCATTCGTAGCAGGCGAAATGCCATGGCACAAGTAGTGATGTCCAGAAGTATCTCTTCACTCCTCTGTATCCAGCACCTTTCACCAACTAACGATAAGTCTAAACAGCATGATTTATACTAGATATAGTTGTAACATACTCCTGAAAATACCTGTAAGTTTCATGGAGAATGCTTTCTATCTCATTTTTGAAATATCGATCTATGCCCAATCTCACAAAACGATCAACCATGCAGAGCCCACTGTAGATATCGAGTGGATAAATTGTAGGAACTGAAGGAAAGGAAAAAAGGGTAGCCATTAGAATGGATTATGGAGCATAGAAAATAGGAATTATCCTGTCAAATAATGAAAACAATTGAATTAGGAATGTTTTTTACCTGCATTTTTGTATACTTCCAAAATCTTCTGTAAGTACTCGAAGCTTTTATGATCATGAAGGTGAATCAAACCAGCTGCAGTTGTGGCTGGTGAATTAAAGAGCGACCCATTACTTCTTTGGTGTATCATGGCGTTCTTCCAGTTATATGATTCGCCAAATCCTTCAGCAAAATAATCTAGACGGCCTCTGTTTGCCTTGATTTCCAAATCTTGCTTGTGATGCATTGTGTCCACAAAAGTTGAGTCTAAAGGAAGATTTAGTTCCAAATCCTTGGCATACTTAATCATGCCAGGAAATATCACATTAAACCCCATTGGAGAATACTGATTCTTGTCATTTGCAGACCAACTATTTGACCGAATGAAGTCGAGGCCTATTGATGAGACGGAAAATGAGAGTTTTTGTTGATTTAAGAGAGAGAGAGAGAGAACATACCTCGTTTTACCAGTAATTCTCCGACTTTCCACTTTTGGAGGGCAACTATACATGCCAATGTTGAAGAAAGGGAGTCTTTAATTAGTAATGGATGGTTTGGAAGGAGGCACCATGACCCATCTGGGTGCTGATTTTGCAATACCCAATCCAGGCATTCAGGAAAACACGGGCTTTGAGGACAGTCCCTAGACGGCACCATAGCCACCCACGCAGTGTCATAAGAAGAAATCGATAGCTCAGCCTTGTCAAACATCTTACTGATTCTTGCAATTTGCCCTCGTTCACTCTGTTAGACAATTCCAAATTGTATAAAAATTAGAATGCTAATGTCTATCTTCTCAATGATTTCACTTCTTTATAATACGTTTACATGGAAAATATGGATGGTTTGCTTACAGAAGCAACATTTTTAGCAGCGTTTTTTTGTGCTCGTACGATGACTGGTCGAGGAAGACATGAATCTGATTGAGAAAACAAATTAAAGGGACAAGTTTTAAAATGGCACAAAGAAACTCTTTGCTCAAAAGCAAGAGCAAAAGAACCAGAACGTACATTTGAAATATGCTACAAGGAGAAACTAAAATGGGTTTTATTAGTACACCACCTCACCTAATGGATTTCTGCCCCAAATATTCTTACGTTCTGATAGATGTATAAGATTGCTTCTGCTTGCCAAAGACATCATGAGCCAGAGAGGGAGAGAGAGAGAGAGTAATCTCTAATCTGTATATGTATGTGTTTTAGGTGGAAGGTTATATATACAAAAGAGCAAGTGAAAAGGATTTGCACAGAAACAGATTGTAGACTGACTGCGTTAGTTGAGCTTGACTGCGGAATCTTAAATCTGCAAACCTACCAGATACCATTGCAAAGATGTTTGGCTTCATCCTATGAGTTTGGTAGACACCAGACTGGATATTACTCTATTAAGAAAGGAATACCAAACTATTGTTTCTCCGGGGGGTTGTTTGGCAAATCAGCGATGGAGTAGATTGGGTTGGATTTAAATTTCAAACCATGAAATCCCAATAAGCCGGATTTCTAGTTGGATAAAAGCAAATGGATTTATCCAAACCCTGAGTTAGTTAATGATTTATAATGTGGAGGAGTCATGGATAAATTATAATTTTTTTTTAAATATATCATAACTTTGATATTAATTGATCATTTTATACTTGAATCCTATCCAATCCTATGTTATTTTTGGCTTGCTAATTGTTGGCTACCACTTTAGTATTTAAGTGAAAATGTAGGAATACTTGTGTATTGTCACATAATTATCAAAATGACTTGTGGCAATTATCAAGTGTAATACACACACAACTACATACAAATATGCATATTAAGTGCGAACCATGCACATAAAAAACGTGGACGCAGTCAATCATCAATGACTATTTTTGGTATTGTATAATAATTCATGAAACCAAATATAAGTCCAGTTAAAAAAAAATAAACCAAACACAAGTCTTGTCTCTTGACTACAAAAATTTTGTCTTCTCCTTTGTTTACCCTTTTCCTTCGCTCTCTAATTCAACTCCTCAGACCCAACACATCTTTCTTTCTAACCAACACACATCCATGATCCATCAAGCTCTAGCTCGAGTTATTCCTCTCTTGCTCTCTGATGAATAGTTAAAGAAGCTCCAATAAAATTGCATGGACGATCAAGCACAACTTCTTCCAAGTATTGCCCCAAAACTTCTTTCCTATCCTCTCACCATTATATGGCAGTAGAGCTTGGGTGCGCCTAGATGCCCTGGGCACCCTACAGGTTGTCTTGGGCACCTGGACGTCTGGGTAAGTTTCTGATGAGGCCTCTTGAGGTGTCGAGGGTCCACTGCCATCCTCCTCCGCCGATGTGAGCTCTGCAATAAAGTTCGCCAAAGCTTGTGTTTTAATGGCTGCCCTTGGTTGGTATTGAACATCGAACTCGTCCAGCTCTACTGCCCACTTAAGGAGTCTTCTAGAGACTTCTGGCTTCCCCAAAACCCTATTTAGAGGTTGGTCTGTGACAACAACAATGGTGTGACTTTGGAAGTAATGTCAGAGATGTCTTGCTGCTGAGATCAGGGCGAGTGTCAGCTTTTCTAACCTTGAATATCTTATTTATGCTACTCGGTATGCTCTGCTCACGTAATAAATAGGTTTTTGCACTCCCTGGTTGTCCCTGATAATGACAGAGCTTACTGCCGATAGAGAAGCAAAGACGTGCAAATATCGAGTTTCACTAGGTGTAAACATGTAAAAGGAGGTAAGGCGTAGTCAAATAAGCTTTGAGCTATTGAAAAGTTTTTTCTACCTCAGGTCTCCACTCAAAGGCTTTCTAGAGAATCTTAAAAAAGTGTAAGCATTTGTCTGTAGACTTGGAAACAAATATGTTGAGTGATGCAATTCTTCCGTTGGTTGAGGTGGGTGATTTCATGTTCAGGATGACTTTGATCTTGTTGGAATTTACCTCAATTCCCCTATGATTGACCATAAAACCTAAGAACTTTCCTAACTTGATGCCAAAGGCACATTTCTCAGGGTTCATCTTCAAGTGATATGACCTGAGAACATCGAAGATTTCTTGAAGGTGGTCTATGTGATCTGCTACGATGAGTTTTTTTACCAGCATATGATCCACATATACTTCCATTGTTCTCCCAATATGAGACTGAAACATCTTGTTCACCATCCGTTGGTAGGTTACTCCCATATTTTTCAGTCCAAAGGGCATAACCCTATAACAGTAGGTCCCCTTCAGAATGATGAATGATGTTTTCTCCTAGTCTAAGGGATACATGCTGATCTGGTTATATCCAGAGTACGCGTCCAGGAAGGTGAGCAATTCATGGCCTGCAGTGGCGTCGATGAGAAGGTCGATTTGTGGCAATGAGTATCTGTCTTTAGGGCACACCTTGTTGAGTTCCGTGAAATTGACACAGAGGTGCCATTTTTTGTTGGTTTTAGTTAGCATCACCACATTTGATAGCCACACTGGGTAGGCCACTTTTCTAATTGGCCCATTTTTTATCAACTTTCCCACTTCCTTGTACATCGCTTGCGCCCTTTCAGTGGAGGTGTTCCTTAACTTTTGACGAACAGGCTTGTAATAAGGGTTGACATTGAGGCGGTGGCTGGCGACCTTAGAGTCGATGGCCTCGAGGTCTTCATGTGGCCATGCAAAAATATCCATACTGCATCTTAGAAAATCTAAAAGCTAATAGACTAAATCTTCAAGAAGGGAAAAACCAATGTACACTCTTCTGTCTAGATGCTCCTCATTGGAGAAGACGTAGCATTCTCTTGTAGCAACTTGATCTTCTCAGACCTCTTCGGTTCTATTTAGAGTTGAAAAATGGAGGATCAAATAATAAGTGGAGTGCACGACTCTTAAGGTGTTAAGAGCGGGTCGCCCCAGGATGACATTGTAGGGTGACGGGTAGTCTATCACCAAGAAATTTACCATGACTTTGAAGCTCTGGGGTGCCGTGCCGATAGTGACTGGCAAGGCGATGGACCCTAGGAGATACACTTTCTCCCTTGAGAGTCTGATGAGGGGTGACCTGATAGACTATAGTCTTTCCCTCCCAAGGTTAAGCTTGTTATGGGCTTCTGCAAATAAGATGTCCATATAGCTACCACTATCTACAAAAATCCTTCGTACTTGAAAGTTGGTGACAATCATGGTTAGCACCAACAAGTCATCATGGATATGCTGAATTCCTTCCAGGTCCTTGTCTGAGAAGAATATAACCTCGTTACTTCCTTGCTTGAGTGCCTTGGATGGGAGCAAATAGTCAAGGTGTCTAGCTTTTTGGGTATGTCCTTCATGGAAGAGAGGAATTCTCCTCCTCCTGCTAGCCTTTCAGAGATGGTGTGAATCTCTCCAAGAGGTTGTTAATCCTTTTTGGTTATGAGGCAGTGGCGGCGCTTGGCCTCTACCAGCAACATACTGGCGTAATTGACCACACTGTATGAGCTCCTCAATCTATCTTTTAAGCTTAAATCAATCGTTAGTGTCGTGGTCGTGATTCCTATGGAAGTGATAATACTTGCTCGGATTCCTACGGTTTGGTGGAGATTGCATTCTTCCGGGCCACATTACTGCGGGGTCATCCTGGATCTGGAATAGGATGTGTCCAACAATGGCGTTAAAGGGAGTGAAGGTTTGTCGATCTCTGTGAGGGGCTGGACCAAGTCGGTCTTTGGCAGACACCCTTTCTATCCTGCCCCATTTGTTTCCATTCTCCTTTTTGTCTTCTCTGTGTCATTCCTTTCTCTTATTTCCTGCTCGTGAAGACTCACCTCGCTTAGCTCTAGCGATGTCCTCAACATTCATATGCTTCTGAGCTTTTGCTAGTAGCTCTGGCATACTCTTTGATGGACGCTTCATCATTGAAAAGAGAAAGTTTGATGAATGAAGACCTCCCAAGAAGGCGGTTATGGTGACCTTGTCATCGGGTTCCTCAATTTGGAGGACCTCTTTGCTAAAACAAGTGAGATAATTTCTCAGGCTCTCGTCTCGATCTTGTTTTTTATTGAGTAGGTGAGTGGCATGCTTCTGGTGGAGGCGTCCTTGAATGAAGTGCGACACAAAGGACTTGTTTAGTTCGACGAATGAGCCAATGGAGGCTAGGAAGAGCTTAGCAAACCATTATCAAGTTGATCTCTTCAAGGTAGTTGGGAATGCCCTAAACATAATTTCGTCGGGGACGTTGTGCTGCTTCATTAAGGTCTTGTAGGTTTCGAGATGATCAAATGGATCTTTTGTACCTGGGGGTGCCAGCTCGGCCCGTAATTTTTTTTTCGGGTGGGGCCTGGGTAGTTTAGGTCCAAGTCCTTACCCAAGTGAGTTATCGAGTGGGTCGGGTCAAACTTCGGGTAGGGATAGGCTACCCACAGCCCAACCCACGAGCCTATTGGGCGGGCCTACTCGCGGACTTTTTTATATACAACTTTATTTTAAAATAATGAGTATTTTTGTAACGTAATATTTGTGTAAATTATATTTTTGAATCAAAATGAATAAAAATAAAATAATGAATAATTTTATTTTTACTTATGGGATGAACTACATCCAATAGAATAAATACATTCTAATTAAGTTGACACCTACTCACTTACCTGTTATTTGCATTACTCTACCCTTTAAAATTTGTATGCTTAATATATAGAAAATAAAATAATACATTATTTATAGTATCTAAATTTCTAAAACTTCAAACTCCGACATTAAAAGACTTATTTCAAAATTTCAAATTTAATGATTTAAAAGTATAATTTTTTTTCAAATGAAGGGTGGGCAGGCTATGTGGGGGTTGAGTTTGGCGAGCGGGCTTGACGGGAGGGCTCTTGGGTTGGGATTTCGGGCCAAATAATGGGTTTAGGAGAAAACTCAAGTCCTCTTTTTAAGGATATTGAGCTCGGGCTCGGGTGGGCCAACTATCGGACCTAATGGGTTTCAGGCCTATTTTTTTGGGCCGGGCTTGGACACCCCTATTTGTACATTCAAAGGTTTCGACGAATTACATTTTGAATTTTTGAGAAAAGGGGTAGTTTGCCACGTCTGGCACAAAATGCATGTCAGTTCAATCCACAATATCGGGTCCTTATGCCTTTATGGTGTTGAAGACGTCACTCAATTGATTCTGCACCTCTTTGATTTTTTCATCCCAATGATTGGGAGCTCCTTTGGAATAGTTATGGAATTGACTCCAATGTTCCAAGCTTTGATTTTCGCTCTCATCCTCTTAAAAATAAAGGTCTCCACCATGAGAATAGAGAGCTTGAGGAGGAGGTGGAGATCCCTAATGGTTCTAGTGCTGGGCTCCCCTGTATGAGGCCAAAGGGGAGCTCATTGACGTCTAGGGCGTGGAGCTCCTCTGGCTTGAGGTCCTTCAGGTTATGCTTTTCCTTGTTGTCCAATGGGCATCAGCTGTAGGATCTGTTAATTTTGAGTCACGAGCTGCTGCGTTGTTTTCCAGCATCTGCTTTGCATTCAGAACAGAGTTGGTTGGTGGAGGGGCAACCTCCTACTCTTGTGGTAGATTATTTTTGGGTTGATTCATGGATCTGGTGGTGTTCGATATAGGTATAACAAGAAAAATGATTAGGTGAGAATTTTATTGATTTTTGTAGACGGTGTCAAACTGATGATACATAAATTGGTCTTATGCACCACCTGTCAAGTGACTGATAATTAATGTAGTAATTAAGGAGTAAGATAGCAACACAATCAAGACAAAGATGTTGAGTGGTTCGATCAACTTGACTTACGTCCACTATGAAAGGTTAAGGCGACCTGGATATTTTATTATTTCGAGGAGTGTAGGGAGATACAAGTAATGAGAGAGAGATAAGAGTGATAGCAGATGTGCTCAATTGTATGAGATGTCTCCCAAGTGTTGGTAGGACTTTATAATTTATAGTCATCTTTTAACAGATTGAGGCGGTTTATTAGTAACTAAAATGCTAATTTGCTGGAGTTGGTGCGATCTTCTCAACGGATGAGGTAGTTACAACACTCCTTATTAGATCCGGTTAAAGGATGACGTTGTGGTTGACTTCTTCCAAGGCGACGTGAATGAGGCTCTTTGATGACCCTATTTACTCTCTAGTGATGTAGCTCCTAGAACCTTGATGAGCTTGACCGGGGTGTGGACCCTTTTGGGCTGAACCTACTGGATTTCTTTAAGTTAGGCTTTTAATTTAAATTGGGCTCACAAGGTGGGTTGAGCTCTTGAGCTTGACCCATCACTATTAATGTATATTTATGTTGACTTCTTCTCTAAGTGCTTCATGGTGTATAGCTTGGCAGATGTTGAAAACTTGTAGTGAAAATGCCCACAAGTCTCTGTTATATAATGTGGGGTGAATGCAGTCTAGAAAAAGGGAAAAAACTGTATCTCAAATTTGAGCTTTTAACCAAAAAAAAAAAAACAAAAGAAGAAATACATATCTTTAGAATGAAAGTATGAGTATATGTTTCACTAAAAAGATGTTTTAAGAAGTTGAAGATTGTTTGTCATTTTGTTCAATGGTAGGGAGAAGGAGCCAAAGAGATACAAAAGCAATGAGAGATGTTAGTTATTGAGTTGAATTGGATGAGTTCTAGAATTTTTATTTTAGGGTTTTATTGGGCTTAACTATGTGATGAGTAATTTTGGACTCAACATAACTAAATATTGATTGGGCCCTAAAATTTTAGGTCTTATTTAAAAGTAAAAATTGGGATTGAGTTCTCCTTAAGAGACTTATAATGAGTTTAATTCGTCAAGAAAACTTATTTAATGATAAGTTCATTTTTAATCTTACTAATAAATAATTAAGTCAACTATTTTTTTAAAACTCCAAAATACTCTTCATTTAAAGTAATTATAAATTAGTTCATAACTTGATAATTATTATCCCTTAATTCACTATTAATTAAGATATGCCAATAAATTTTTTTACATAAATTTCAAATTCAAATTCAAATAACAACTGATGTCAATATTATCCCTTAACATTGAATTTTTTTTAAATGTTATTGTTTTCAATTTTTAATGTTACTATTTTTTTTTGAATGTTTCATGTTATTGTTTTTGTGAGTAGGTTACTATTTTTGTTGAAAATGTTACTGCTATTATTTTTTCAAATATTAATACTCAATGTTACTATTTTTTTATGTTTTTAAATATTACTATTTTTTTATGTTTAAATGTTACTATTTTTTTTGTGTGTTTAAATGGTACTATTTTTGTGTTTGAATGTTACTATATGTGTGTGCGTATATATATGAGAAAGATAAATAAATAATATTATTTTATATATGAATATCTATATAATAAAATAATTTATAATTCAAATTTCAATAGATAAACAAAATGACTTTTGTTACTCGCGGTTGAGATCGCTTTAAATTTTACTTTAAAGTTAATCTAACGACTAATATTAATACCCTAAATTTAATAGGAAAAATAGGTTTCCCTAAGGTGTGTTTGGAGTGACTTTTTAAAAGTACTTTTAGAAATTAATTCTCATAAGTACTTAAAAAAAAAATAGTGTTTGAAACCACCCCATCACTATCTCTACCACCACCACGTCGTCGTCGTCGTCGTCGTCGTCGCTAGCACCATCGCCGCCACCATTATCGCCACCGCCACCATTTTCGTCGCCACCACCACCACCACCATTGCTATCGTCGCCGTCGCCGTCACCATTACAGCCACCACCACCATTGTCGTCGCCGCTACCATCGCCGCTGTCGCCATCACCACCTCTGTCGTCGTCGTCGCCGCCGCCACCACCACGACTGTCATTATCGCCACCATCACCACAGTTATTGCCATCCACCACAACCATCACCGTCTCCAACCATTGCCACCACCGCCCATCACCTTTCACCCTCACTACAACCGATATTTAAATTCATTTATCTCTCATCTATGTTTTATGATTTGATTTTGAATATGAATACAAATATGTTTATTATTTACCATTTTTTATTACTCTGTGCCTTTAGACACAGAAAATAACTAGTTCATTTATATCTTATTTATTTATTAATTTATGCCACATCAGATTTGTGTCATATATAAATTATGTATAACTGATATATAAATGAGTCAAATCATAATTTTTTTTTAATTAACTCCACACGTACCTAATTCATTTATTAATCGTGTGGTGTCAGGTCCACTTTTTTATGAAACGAATGGTTTAAGAAAAACACAAACTCCAATTTTATACCGCATTAACAAGTCGTGTCATATTTTGATAACCCAAACACAAACACATTAACAATATTTGAATAGGAAAACATAACTTATCTAATATTATAGCTGGAAGTCTCAAAAAAAATTAAGATATATCTATTTTTTATTTATTTTGATTCACTAATATAAAATTTATCTAAAATGTTTTTTTCCAGAGCTCAAAAACATGGCTCTTAATATCAAAAAATTCAATTAATATATTCCTTAATGTCAAACAATTTCACTAATTTGCACTCACTTTTCTATTCTTAGTCTCTCTCTCACTTTTTACTTATTTTTTCTTTATTTTTTTAATTTTAAATTATATAATAAAAAAAACACTATTAAAATTACTCAAGAATATTAAAACAAATTTAAAAATTAACAACTCATAAATTTTAGGAGTTTGACTAATATTAAAAAAAATCTCTCTCATATATATCTACAAATTATTTCCCGTGCATGAATGCACAAAATAAAAAAAAATTATCAATAATAAACATATTTGTATTTACATTTAAAATTAAATTACAAACATAAAGGATAGAGAAATAAATTTAAACACCGGTTGTAGTGGAATGAGTGATGGTGGGTGGTAGTGGTGATGGGCGACAGTGGTGGTGATGGGCGACATTGGTGGTGGTGGGAGACGGTGATGGTTGCGGTGGGTAGCGACTACCGTGGTGATGGTGGCAGCTATGGATAACAACAGTGATGGTGGTGGTGTGTTTTGAGTGATGATGGTGGTAGTGGCAATCATGGGTGATGATGGGTGTGAGATTAGCTTTAAAGTAAAATTTAAAGAGATTTCAACCACGAAAAGTAAAAGTCATTTTATTTATCTTTTAGATTTGAATTGTATTATACTTTATTATATACACTAGTTATTATTTGTGCTTGAATGCACAAAATAATAAGAAATGGTAAATAATAAACATATTTGTATTCATATTCAAAATCAAATCATAAACATAGTTGAAAAATAAATGAATTTAAGTATCGGTTACAGTGGGGGTGATAGGTGATGGACGGTAGTGGTGGTGGTAGGAGACGGTGATGGTTGTGGTGGGTGACAATGACTGTGGTGATGGTGGCAACAACGATGGCGGCGGCGGTGATGGCAGCGGCAACGACGATGGTGGTGGCGATAGTGGTGGTGGTGATAGCGACGGTGGCAATGATAACGGCGACGACGGTGGTGGTGACAGCGATGGTACGACAGCGACGACGATGTCAATGGTGGTGGTGGCGGCGACAACGACGATGATGGCGGTGGCAACAATGGTGCTGGCGACGACGGAGACGACGACGGTGGTGGTGGTAGAGGTAGTGGTGGGGTGGTTTCAAACACTATTTTTTTTTTAAATATACTTTTAAAAAGTCACTCTAAATAATTTTTTTTTTTTTTTGGGAAAGGGGAGAAGGAGACTTGAACCCTTGACCTCAAGAAGACAAAACCTTTACAAGACAAGGAGTACCATTGGACCAAAGACTCATTGGTCACTCCAAACACACTCTTAGGAAAACCTATTTTTTCTATTAAATTTAAGGTATTAATATTAGTCGTTATATTAACTTTAAAGTAAAATTTAAAGCGATTTTAACCACAAGTAACAAAAATCATCTTATTTTTCTTGTGAGATTTGAATTATAAAGTACTTTATTATATAGATTTGATATCATACCAATTGTTGGTGGTTAATAGAGCAAAACGACATCGTATCCTACATGAAAACCGACCCAGCCCAACAGGTTATTTTTCTTTTTCTTCTGATTTTTTATTTGGAGGCTGGAAGAAGAAACAAGTTTCCCTTCCCTCGTGTATATTTTCGTCTCCATTTTTCCGCCAGAACTGAGTTTGAGGGAGGGAGGGAGAGAGTTTTCGTCTCCATTTCAAGTCGCATCGAAGTTGTATATGGCCGACGAAGCTGCGAAATCGGAAACCCTAGCTCCGAATGTGGAGCAGATGCAAAATTCTGTCGAAGCGGTTATGGAATTGAGCGCTCAAGTAGGGACAGATTCTTCGTGTAACAACAACGACAATGTTGAGAGTTCTGGTCTGATATCCGAAGTCGACCGCGAGAAGTCATTGGAGTACGCTGACGAGTTGATGGAAAGAGGCTCGAATGCTGCGAAAGAGCGAGATTATGTTGAAGCGACCGACTGCTTCAGTCGTGCCCTAGAAATCAGGTTAGGTTTATGGAAATTTGACGCGAACTTGGAATTTTCATGGTCTGTTTGCTTACTCTCCTTTTGTTCTATAATCTCAGATAGTTCGTTTGCCTTCATGTGGGTTAGAGTTTTTTTTTAAAAAAAAAAAATACAATTTACGTAGTTCACAGCTAATGGACGAGAAAGATATAGTGAAATTGAAAGGGCCATAGTTAGAGTGAGTACATTTAAATATTAGTTTTGGGTAATACTTAATTAACTTACTTCACAGATAATGGACGAGAAGGATATACTGAAATTGAAAGGGCCACAGTGAGAGTGACTATTGATTCATTCTCCGGTGCCCAATTCCTAACGATCTAGTGTATAAAGTAGAGTAATCAATGAGGCAATCAATAAAGCAGTTAATTGTAAAAAGCAAATACTGGGTTAAAGCAAATAAAGTAGGGGGATTTACTCCATTCCGTAAATGACAACGGTGGCCGGAAAACCTTTATTAATAAAGTAAGATGAGAGAGAGTCTGAGAGATGTACGGTAGCTATGAGAGTGATAGCTATATAGAGGTGTGTAAAGAGATACCCTCTCATGTAGAGAGAGTTTACAAGTACAGAGTTTTGGCTAAGGCGGTGATGTGAGGGTAAAAATACTAGTTATTCAGGGATGATAGCTACAGTTAAGGATAAGTACAATTAAAGATTGTCTTGATCTTCGAGGGAGTGGCTATTTCGACGATTGTTCTACGTGCTCTAATCTTCTTGGATCCTTTGGGCCTTTGGACTGGATTGACTCCATGAGTTGAGCTTAACTGAACCTTTTAGTTGATCTAGGCTTATTTAATTTATTGGGCCTGACCCAGTTGAATCAGGGCTCAGTAACTACATTTATGTATTAGTTTTGGATAATATTTTCCCAGAGAATGCTAACTAGCCTACATTGAGATTTTGGTATGTATGTATGAGCATTGCCCTTTTGAACCCAAACTGACACATCTAAAGGAGTTATTTGTTTTGTCTTGTGCCTCTGTGGAACCCCGGCATCGCAACATTGAAGAGATGTATAGTTGATGGTTGTTGTCGCAAATGCATTGATAAAATAATTTTATTGACTAGAGTATACCCTATTCTGGTGCACAAATACCCTTTCCATTGCTGGAGATTGGATGTCAAAGTTGTCTAACCAGCCAGTGTAGTTTTCCTTCAAACTGAGGTTTCTGCTCTTCAGGAGACAATATTTTTTCTCTATAAAATAAATTGAAGACCCACCCGGGCATATGCATGCTGTGCATGATTGCTTCATAATGCTTCAAAAAAATTTTGCTTGGTTGATTTGCTAATCTCTGTTTGTTTTTTTGTTGATTGTACTCTTTACATGTCGTGCAAAGATATTCTAGTAAGATGTTTAATCAGTAATGTAGAGCTACAGCAGCACTACAATCACAACATAAAAAGATTTACACATGGTTACTTGATGGCAAGTATTCTAATCATTGTTTTATCTGACCAGGGCTGCACATTTTGGTGAACTTGCTCCTGAATGTGTCAATGCGTACTATAAATATGGATGTGCCTTGCTGTATAAAGCTCAAGAGGAGGCTGATCCATTGGCAGCTGTGCCCAAAAAACAGGGAGAATCTCAACAAGAATCTGTTAAAGATGAATCTGTTAAGAGTGTCATTAATGGTGAATCTTCTGCTTCAAGTAATGCTGTACCAGTGGGGAGTTCAAATCCCCAGAAAGGATCGCATGCTGATGGTTGGTATAGATGCTTATGATATTTATTCATGAACTTTGATTTTTTTGTAGCATGCTTACAGGTGAAAAAGATATATGCCTCCCTTCAGAACAGGTTAATGTATAATTGCATTTCTGGCTATGAACTGTAGGGAAATCCTATAGGCATGGCCACACTTTATAATTGTTAAGATGACACCTATATTTACTATTTTAGACACTTGTAGAATTTTGTGATGGCCAATTTCGTTATAGAAATAATGTGCTGTGAAGTAATCAGTGGTTCTTCGTGAGTTGATTTGTATAGCTTCTGCTTATTTTGTTTGAATATTAAATCTATATCTATGCATTAAACAGTCTTCCTGTATGATTAAACTTGTACACTTATTTTTCTTTGGTTGATCTGCTTGCAATGAATCAGCGTACTTCTGATTGGGCCTCATTTTTGTGTAATTTTTTTTCCTCCTTTCAAAAATGAATCTCTGGTCTACATTTGGATACTTAAGTCAGTTTGTTTAAAACTTAATATCCCATTAAAGTCTGTTTGGTATTGGATTTTGACTCTTAAAATATTATTAGACTTTGGCTGTGATTTATGGAAGAAGTTATGAAACCTGTATGTCTTGTATTAACCAGCACAGATTCTTCCTGACTGTATTTGTTGGTTTTATTTATTCTATTCTTATCAGTCCAATATTTAAATCTTTCTGGTTTGATTTATTTTGGTCAGGCTGTGGGACTTTTGAACATTGTTCTAGGTTTCCTTTTGAATGTATGTTGTAGTAAAGGGAGGATGCCGTGGAACATCTTCTTTTTGGTCCAATTCGGTTCTCAGGTGTAGAGGATTAGGTGACCATACCGCCTAGAAACTTTAAGTTGTCCCTCCATGAGTAAGTTGTTTAATATTTCCTTCTTATGCAACATGGCTAGCGATGGCGGACAATCGTCCATAGAGGATTTACTGGACAAGAACTGGGTATTCACCTTATCAATATCTCTAATCAATGACAGGGTCTGTTTTGTACCTAAATGGGCACCCAATTAGACTGGACCATTTGTCAGGCTCTCGAAACTAGATTCATTCATTCTTGTCTTCGGCGATTAACCTTTTCTAGAGATGATTAGCCTATCCCGTGACTACTCGAAGCCTTTGTAAACTCATTGACGCAAGCAAGACGAGAGGCATCCCGAAACAATGAAACTAGGTCAGCTGCTTGATTGTTGATTCGTCAAGGAATCTATCTTCTTGGACAGCCTATTTTCACAGATAGCTTTGTGCGTAATGCTTTGGCCATTAACCTCTTTCTTAGTTTCATGTTGGCCTAATGAATGAAAGTCAGTCTTTTAATTAGCGTATATAAGCAGTTGTTTAGTGTATAAGCAATTCTTTAGTGGTCACACCAAAAGGTGATCACTTGAAACTACTAGAATCATTCAGGAATATTGACCTGACAATGGAGCAAACAGTTAATCAGTGTGGCAGACTTCTGGTTTTATTCAGAAATTTATTTGGCAACAGCAAATGTTGCATTCCAAGGATTTAAAGTGAATTTGATAATAGACAATTCTCTCTGAGGTATAAATAATCTGAAATGGACCATTATGCTGTGTGGCTAATGTTGAAAATGCCATTGATTGGTTTCTGTAACTTTTGAAGATTAGTTTGAAACCAAAATATCATCTCTTTTCATGTTTTTGTAACTTTCGTGCATCAACCTTTAAGATACCCAAATACACCAATCTCATGCAGTCTTTTATCATGAACAATTTCTAAGGAGTCTTTTCTTAATTCCCATCGACAATATATATGGAACATTTTGGCAGTGAATACAGGTCCAAAGGCTAACTACATGGCAATTGAATCCATACTGTCCAAAACAGATGAAGAACTTTTCCACATTCTATCCCCACACTAGGAGCATCCTGTCTGTTGCTAATTGCTATGTCACTAACCAGCAAACAACTAAATTGGTGTTATTAGAAAAATAATATCGAAGGGGATATTGAATTATTGATTTCAATGTTTGGAAGGACCTTTGTAATTCTTAGCAAGTGAGACCTATGTTGGCAAATTCTGCTGTTGTTGGATAAGAACTCTAAGAATTGTGGTGTTATGTCCATCGAAAGCTGAGTTTCTGGCATTTATGTGACTTGTTTATCTATAGTATGCACAAGTAGAAATTGTTCACAATTTGTTGCTTTATGTTTTATGTGATGCAGTTGTCAGTGGGAAGGATCAGGAAGAAGAAGATGAGGAAAGCGATGCCGAAGACCTGGCTGAAGCAGATGAGGACGAATCTGACCTGGATTTGGCATGGAAAATGCTAGATGTTGCTCGAGCAATTGTTGAGAAACACTCTGATGACACAATGGAGAAAGTTGAAATATTGTCAACATTGGCAGAGGTTGCTTTGGAAAGAGGTCCGTTATCTTTTGTCTAAAATGAGAATCTTAGTACACATTAGATCAACACATTCTGGAAATTCTGTGCTTAATATTCTGGTTAGTGCATTTTAACTTTGTTTTGCTCTGTTCAGAGGACATTGAAACCTCCCTCAGTGATTACCTGAAAGCACTTTCCATTTTGGAGCATGTGGTTGAACCAGACAGCAGACATATAGCTGAACTGTATCCTTTTTAAGGTTGAAACCTGTGTTTCATATAAATTGTGCTTAGAATTATTGATTTTTGTGTACTTTAGGTTTTCTAAGTCACCACCTTGACAGGAGAATCCAGAAACTTCAGGATATGCTTGTGTTTGGAAATTGGTTCAGAAGCTCAGGATGCGATTCCTTATTGTCAAAAGGCTATTTCAGTTTGCAAGTCCCGGGTGCAGCGTCTCATGAGTGACCTAAAGAGTTTTTCAGGAGCAACAGCAACATCAGCTGTTCCTGAATCAGAGCTAAGTGTCCAACACTCTTCTAGTGCATCCCAGTTGGTTGTTTCTATTGCAGATAAAGAAGCCGAGATTGAAACACTCACTGGCCTCTCTGTTGAGCTGGAAAAGAAGGCAAGTTGGTCTTGACACCCTATTGGATGTCACTGCATTAGTATTTCACTGTGGTGTGTTAAGTGGAATTCTTTGAATTTGCAGCTTGAAGATCTCCAACAGGTTGTCTCGAACCCAAAATCAATCCTCTCAGATATACTTGGAATAGTATCTGCTAAGGCAAAAAGTGCCGAAAAGAGTGCTGCTTCGGTGATAATGAGCTCGTCACAGATGGGTACTGCTAGCAGCAGTGGAGATTTTGAATCTCCTTCTGTTTCCACTGCACACACAAATGGTGCTGCTGGAGTGACACATCTTGGCGTGGTGGGTAGAGGAGTCAAGCGGGTTTTGATGGATTCAGGCACAGCAGTGTCCAGTGCAGATTAAAAGCCCACATTAGATCCCTCACAAATCACAATACAAAGGTGATTGCAATGCCTCTTAAAGGTTTTATTTATGCTTCTGTTTGGAAACTGTTAGTGTGAAGTGATACCAAGAATTTGGGATGACAAATCTTGCCAATTGATGATTTGAGTTTGGAGTCTTAATTACTGATATATCATGGGTCAGCCTTTGTTACCTACTTATTAGCACTGTAGGATAGTATATGTCCTCCTAATTCAAAGTAGAGATTCTGGTATGAGCTTCCTATCATCATATGGCTTTCTAATCGTCAGAGCAGTATTTTTTACTCTGGATTTGTTGTTCTATGTTAATTGCGTATTAGTTTGTTCTGCGGAAGTAATTCATACCATCTTTAAGGCGATGAAGATTTTATATTTTTATTATTGTTTTTCTAATAGCTTATATTTGATTATTATTTTACAAGAGTAATTTATACATATAATACACTTGTATATGTATTTTTTTGGGTCATAGGGTGTTCAGGCTTGCGATAACTACTCCTTTGAACTCTGATGAGCCACCGTAAGTCGAGCTAGTTTAAGGACATAACTCTCGACGAACACGGGTGGTTGGCCCAATGAGGGTGTTGAAAGTATGAAATCTGAAATTTCTTGTTTGTAAGAGGACATACTTGACCATTGGACTATCTTAAGGGTTACACTTGTATACGAATGAACTAAATGTGGACAAAGAAAAAGCACAAACACACTAATTAAAAAGTGGTTTAAAAGTATAAAAATTGAAAAATCCTCCTCTGATGAAGATGCCAATTGCATCTTGTTAGGCAGCCTGAGACATGGGCGGCCAAACAGTAATTTTGATGAGTGTGAAAAGAGAATAGTAGGTGGATAACTATGTGAGGCGATACCTTCATAACTAAGTTCTTGCACAAAGAGGTCACATAGTACCCAAACTCGATGCAATCAAAGTGACTTTGATGCTATAAAACTGCAAGTAGATAAGTGAGCTAAGGCACTACAAAATTATATCAATCTTTGGAAGAAATAATTCCGGTAAGGATGTGCTTTAGAGTTGAGTGTAAACAGTGTGGGAAATACTCATGGGGTGGGTGTGGTAATCACCTGACCACCCTCTATGCCTCCATAGATAAAGGGAGGCACTGCATGTGTCGCTCTTGGCCTGGGGTTGTCATACCGTCCGAGGAGGCAACCACCGAGCAACCATCCGGAGCCTTGGCTTCAACCACCAACGGTAATTCTGCAAACTTTGCACTGTCCTAAATGATGCAATGAGGATTGAATATGGATGATAGCTTCATTTTGGTTCCGATTCCATTCATGATCAATTTGAACTAGAAACTTAATCTTGAATGAAAATTGTATGATTAAGGGTCGGTAATGGCCCGGGCTGGGCCAGCCACAAATCTGTAGCCCATGTCCGCTCATGAGTCCGGCCTTTACAGATTGGCCCATGTTGCCATGTCAAATTTGCCCAGGCTGGGCCAGCCAGAGATCTGCACCCCATGTCTGCTCATGAGTCCGGCCTTTAGAGATTGGCCCATGTGGCCATGTCAAATTTTCTTGGACATTGACATTTTTCTTTTCTTGAATATGGCGAGCCACGGGCATTCCAACCTGCCACGTCGGACTATTGGACTGCCCTTGGTGGGTCAGGCTAAAAGACCAAGGACCGGTTTGTTTATTGAGTTTGGACTGGTTTGGAAGGAAGTCTTAAAAAAATATCCGATAGACCGCAGGATTTTTATATGGAATTCAATCCAATCTAATTCAATCATATCATAAATCCAAACCTCTCTCATGTGGATCATTCAAACGTGTCCCAATGAATTGTCTAGCTAATGGGTCAACCCATGAGCCGCGGGCCGTTATGAACTAAAAAAGTATTGCCTAGTAATTGTTAATGTTCCTTGTTGCAGATAAGACCAAAACTTGAAGACGCATTGGTTGCCGATCAACACAAGCTGTATTACTAATGGTGGGAATAAGCATAAATAATGGGGGGAGAGAGAGAGTTTTGGTTGGATACTATCGTATCCTGTTGAGTCAATAATGTTTATATAGAGCTTGTTTGAAGAATAATACTGATACAAACGATGTACGGTGTAAGGAAATCGATGTCAATGCGCATTGACCAACCTGAGATTTGGAGTTGTAATTGTGTGAAAATATTAGTTGAAAATTGCAAACGTAAGTGCATGATTTCTTTCCTATATTCTTTTTGTGACTCATTTTGTCATTATTCTTCTACGCTCTTTTTGTAACTCGATGTTTGTCTATTAACTATTTGTTAAAAGGCCATCCACAATTAAAATTTGTAGCATTAGGGTCATTAATATAACACATGATTGTTTTATTGAGGGATATCATAGATTTGTGTACTCGAGTATGGGCTCGTCCCCAACTTTTGACCGAGTGGACCTGATCCAGAATTCCCGAAGCAGTTGATAATACGGGGTTATATTAGTAATTTCATTCCTAACCTAAACCCTAACGTAGTTCTGTTTCAGTTGGCGCCTATAAGTAGACCCCGTTGCGACAGAGCTTTTGGTGTTTGTGTGTGGCTCTCTCTGCGCCTCCACAAGCTTCATACATTTCTGTTTAGGGTTTGTTCTGATTGGTGTTTCAGATGTTTTATTCTTCTCAATTTTTTATGGTGCAGAACTATTATTTTTCATCTTGGATATATATAGGTTTTTCTGTTCTGTTCTGTTCTGTTCTTTTCATGGAGTTTGTTTCTGCGATTTTATTTGTTTTGAAGTGTTCTTTCTTTCCTGAGTTATAGAAGTGGGGTTTTGGTTTCTCGGTGATGAACAATACGATGACGAGTCCGATCCATTCAATTTAAAATCCTGACGACAATTCGAGGCATTTGTCTGAGAGAAACGCCCTACCCCTCTTTCATTGTCCTTCTTCTTCCTTTTCCAAAAATGCTAATTTCCTGATCATCATAGCAATAGTTGTTTAAAAAAAATATATTTTTACCAGTTGTTTATTGTTTAACTATTTTCCATGCATACAGAAGATGAAAATCTGGTTATGTGATGCAATCATTTTTGAATATGCCTGCATAGATCAACCCTAATGATAGTAATTTTTTAAGGATTTTTCGCACTCTGCACGTCCCGATTCCCACCTTAAAAGATTATTTTTTTTACTTGATTTTTGGGGCTAACATTTGTTTCAAATTTTGTTAAAAATTGATACACATTACACTCTAGAACATGAATGTTGAGTTTATATTTTTGTCCAACGCCGGTGGCATTTGCATTAAATTTTAACTAAATTTAAAATAAATGTTAATTGAGGGTCACATTAGAATTAATTATAACATTTAGGGTAAAATATAAAAAAATAATTTTTCAGAGTTTAAAGTGCCAATCAAGACATGTACAAAATATGAAAATTTATAATTTTAGTCAACAATGAATATCTCAATTCTTAGCATTATTTAAAACATCTCTAACAGATAATTCAAAACAGAAAATCTTTAAATTTTAGTTATTTATCTCAAAAATTTCTTTCTAATGAATTATTTTCAAAACATCTAAAATAAAGTATCACTGTATTAAGAGTATCATTGTAGTGGTATGTAAAATTTTTTTATAATTTTTTATATTATTTTCTCTTCCTCGTTTTTTTTTTCCATTCTCTCTTTTTCTCCTTTTTATTATTTTCAAAAAATATTAAAAAGAATGAGGAATAATATTTAAAAAGAATAATTAAAAATATAAAAAATCTGTTAGAGTCAAAATGTGAGTTTCTAAAATAAAAAATTTTATTTTTTGAGTAGT
Organism: Ilex paraguariensis; assembly: GCA_963454935.2. Classification (NCBI taxonomy): domain Eukaryota; kingdom Viridiplantae; phylum Streptophyta; class Magnoliopsida; order Aquifoliales; family Aquifoliaceae; genus Ilex; species Ilex paraguariensis. Next base: position 206,710 of record CAUOFW020009313.1, read on the forward strand.
TAAAATGCTCTTGGTACTTGGGTTGCACCGGTGTTATGCATAAAATTTGTAAAATTTGAATCTAATCTCTTTCAGTTTACTATATCATCAAAGATATCCACTTTATTATTAAAAAATTATTGATGCCAATTTTAGTTTATATTTAACAATCACTAACACTTCCTGTCATTAAATTATTATTTTTAACAAAAAAAAAATTCATCTAAAATACTAAAAAGACTCCTAAATAAATTTTAAACAATTTTTTTACATTAAATTCTATTTCTCGATTTGATTTTTACTTAAGTTGTTAGTGTCGATTAAAATTCGTTTCAAGTAAAGTAAAATTTATATTTTTTTATTTATTAAAATTTTTATAAATTAAAATTTGACTAGATTAAAATTTATATTTTTTTATGTATCAAAATTTGGGCCGATTAAAATTCAATGCAAGTTGATTAAAATTTAATTTGAGCTGATTTTTAATTGGCTCAAATTTTAATACATAAAAAATATAATTTTTAATTAACTCGAATTTTGATACATAAAAAATAAATTTTAATTAATTCAAATCAAATTTTAATCGGTCTGAATTTTAATATATAAAAAAAAATTAAAAATAGAGGGGGTTCTCATTGAAGATTTGCCTTTTTAGAGGGGTGAAGGCACAAAGTAATAAAAAATGGTAAACAATAAATATATTTGTATTCATATCCAAAATTAAATTACAAATATATAAAATAGTTAAATGAATTTAAGTATCAGTTTATAGTAGAGGGTGAGAGGTGGTGAGCGACAGTGGGGTTGGTAGGAAACAGTGATGGTTGTGGTGGGTGACAATGACCGTGATGGCAGCGAGATTAACGACTATGGTGGTAGTGGTAACGGCAGCGATGGCGGCGATGGCGGGGATGGGGGTGACCGCGGTAGTGGTGGTAGGGGTAGCGGTGGTGGCGGCGACGACGACGGTAGTAGTGGTAATAGAGCGATTTGAAACACTATTTTTTTAAAAAGCATTTATGAGAATATAATTTCTAAAAGTACTTTTAAAAAATCACTCCAAACACACCCTTAGGAACATATTTTTCTTATTAAATTTAAGGTGTTAATATTAGTCGTTAGATTAATTTTAAAGTAAAATTTAAAACGATCTCAACAGCGAATAGTAAAAGTCATTTTGTTTATCTTTTGAGATTTGAATTATAAGTTATTTTATTATATAGATTGTATTCTAATTAATACTTTTAATCTGACAAGGGTATCAATAAAAATTTAGAAAATAGAGGAGTTATCCTTGAAAATATGATAAATTAGAAGTGATGTATCTAAAATTTTCCCTATAATCATGAAAAGTTAATGGAAATGAAAGCATTTTAAAAAAAATATTGAATAAGTAAGTCATAGGAGAGTGGTGAGCTAGTTACAAACTTAACACTCACTTGAGCTGAATGTTGCAGTATTAATTGGATGAATATAATTAAATAAATCTAAATTCTAGAAAATTAGGAAAGGAAAGGGAAGATTTTATTTTTAGTAATGAATTTTATTTTATGAAATAACTTGATTTTAAGGAGAGCTTGTCCTTAATTTTGAATTTTTTTTAGAACGTCTAATTAAGTTGTATATGAAATTATCACTATTGATGATGAGTTTGAGATTTTTATTTTTATAAATTTGATATTATCAATAATGAGCTTATTCTAGATGTTTATTATTGATTTACTAATTATAATAATTAATAAATTAAAAAATGTGATTGTCCTTCTCAATCCAAATTATCGCCATCCCAAAGGAATGCTCCAATGAGGTAAAGTTTGAGACCTGCACAGACCAACCGCTGAAGAATTTTAATGTAACATTATTGGGCCTCCATGGGCCTCATCTATGTTCCAAAGATGACCCAAAAAAAAGACCAGCACGGCCCAAGATTTGAGGAATTTTACTCTAACATTGTTGGGCCTACCTGGGCTCACCTAGGTTCCAAAGATGCCCCAAAAAGAGACCAGCACGGAACATTATTGAGCCCCATCGGACCAACAATAGAAAAACATTTTTCTGGGGCCTGCATGGGCTAATGGGCCACTCTTTCACGAGATTTGCCCCTCAAAAACCCTTTCATATGTGAGTGAGGTCCATCGGTTTCACCTGTCCTTATTCACTTATCTCCGACGACGCTAACTGGAGGCAAAGACTGTGACCCCCCGTTTAATGAAAAGTCCCATCACTAAGCTAATTGGTTTGATACTTGATGCACAGGGAATGTAGATTAGATACTGTTTGGTAATGCTTTTTTAAGCAAATTTTTAAACAAATAGAAGCTTTTTAATACTAGAACTACCTATTATGATTAGAAGAAAGAAGTAAGCTTGAATTTCATTAGGAAAATAGAAAAAAATAAAAATGAAAAATGAATTATTGCTTAAAAAATTGGAATTGGAATTAAAATTGGGGATGGTCCCCACCATTATCCAGCATGAGGGAGTATCTTCATCCTTAGTTACAGACATGCCACATGGCCAACAATGAAACCAGTGACTTCAGATCAGATCAACCAATGGAAGAAGACCTTATCCTATCCCTTATCTTACTCGCACCATAGCCACCAAATTATTTGTCCACCCTCCTCTCCACACGAATCACTTCCCTTTTATTTCCTAAACAGAGGACCAGAGAGAGAGAGAGAGAGAGAGAGAGGAGAGATTGGTAACAATGGCAGCCTCACTACAAGCAGCGGCCACTCTCATGCAACCAACCAAGGTTGCAGTTCCTTCTAGAAACAGCCTGCAGCTCAGGTCCTCTCAGAGTGTTTGCAAGGCCTTTGCTGTAGAACCTGCTGGCGCTAGGCTGACTTGTTCTCTACAAACCGACCTTAAGGACTTGGCTCAGAGGTGTGCCGATGCTGCCAAGCTTGCCGGCTTTGCGCTCGCGACTTCGGCCCTCATCGTCTCGGTATACCGCTTTACTCACCTGTCGCAGTGATTCATGTTATCTCATTAACTGTTCATAAATGCGAAATGTATAAATTGTCACACACTTCATACCTAAGTTAGTTTGACAGCATAGTGAGATTGTTCAAATTTGAACATACTATTTGAAGAATCAAACACGATATCTTCCTGAGGAGGGTTTTAGTCATGCCATTGTATCAGAATTTTTCTTTAATTTTATTTTATAAACACGATTCAGTTCAGGATTTGCTTTATGAATGATTATATATTACTATGATTCATGTGTAGGCATGGTGGGTTTCTTTCATCATGCATCATTGCTTCACCAATTGATGGGATTCTTTCATCATGCATCATTTCTTCACCAATGGACTCCTCTCGAGTTTACACGCAAGAAGTAATTATTGTTGTTGTTGTATGGTTCCCATGTGTGTGCACGTGCCTTCTTTTTGCACCAAGGAAAGAAAGTATTACGAGTCTATTCAAATATAAAACTGGAAGGGTTTGTGATAACAACTTTTCAAACAAATTTCTTATTGGCCGGAGGATGCCCAAGTAGGATTAAGAGCTGAGCATTGAAATTCTCTATGTTCTCTAACGATTCAGTAGAAAACATGGCCCTGGATGAGAGAAATTTGGTACTACAGGGACATTTGTGTCGTGTTTAATGTTTATTATGTCATGAAGCTATCAACTCCTTGAGTGCCAAATCTATGTTGTTCATACGTGAATATCATCCTAGATCTGGGTGCTAGATGGTAGACAATATCGTATTGCCAGTAGGTGGTAGTCTAATATTTGCACTGGTTGTACAGGGAGCAAATGCTGAAGGGGTTCCAAAGCGTCTAACATACGATGAGATCCAGAGTAAGACATACCTTGAAGTAAAGGGAACTGGTACAGCTAACCAGTGCCCAACTATTGATGGTGGAGTTGAGAGCTTTGCCTTCAAACCAGGCACATACAATGCCAAGAAGTTCTGCTTGGAACCCACATCATTCACTGTTAAGGCTGAAGGTGTCAGCAAGAATGCCCCACCCGAGTTTCAAAAGACCAAGCTCATGACCCGCTTAACTTATACCCTCGATGAGATTGAGGGACCATTTGTAGTATCTCCTGATGGCACTGTTAAGTTTGAGGAGAAAGATGGGATTGATTATGCTGCTGTTACAGTTCAGCTTCCTGGTGGTGAGCGTGTGCCCTTCCTCTTTACCATCAAACAGCTTGTAGCCTTAGGCAAACCGGACAGTTTTGGGGGCGACTTTCTTGTGCCGTCATACAGAGGTTCATCCTTCCTAGACCCAAAGGGAAGGGGTGGATCTACTGGTTATGACAATGCAGTTGCTTTGCCAGCTGGAGGGAGAGGCGATGAGGAGGAGCTTGCAAAGGAGAACATAAAAAATGTTGCATCTTCAACAGGAAAAATCACGTTGAGTGTTACTAAAACCAAGCCTGAGACTGGGGAGCTAATTGGAGTTTTTGAGAGCATTCAGCCATCTGATACTGACTTGGGATCAAAGGCTCCCAAGGAAGTGAAAATCCAAGGAATCTGGTATGCTCAACTTGAGAAGTAGAGTGCTTTAGCACATGTAATCTCTTTTTGGTTCGGATTTTGTTGAAGATGTCGCTGAACTTTCCTCTGCCCAATCGAGCCTATTATCATGCTTGTATATTATCCTTATATCTTATGATAATGCTTTCAAATTTCAAGTATCATTTTAGATGATGATAAAATGTAGAGAAGTTTGAACCCAATACACTATGCGATTGTAGTTTGATATACTGCTCATTAAAACGTTTTAGCTTCCCAAAATTGAGGCATTGCACGGACCTCCTCCTTAAGGTACATGTTTAATGAAATCTCCCTAGGCAGGTCAGATGAAGTTCCTTGGGAAGTGGAATGAGCTGAGTGATTCTGTTGCACAACTAACTTGAGTAATTATGGCGTCAAAGAAATAAAATTTAAGATTAGAAAACATAAAACCAATATTAAAAAGTAATAGACAAGCATGCGGTGAAACTTACAGTAATTGGCGGGACTCCTGTTGTGGGCAAAACTGCTTGCACATAGTTACTCTGTCTTGGCTCCATGCCACAGTTGAAAATTGGGGCATCATCATTTTTGAATTCTCTGCAAAAGATATCTACTGAACAGCTGCATGTCTGTATACACTTCATGCATAAAAGTTGAATTTTATAATAAGTGCAAGCTTGGGGATTATTCATAATTCCAATCCTGATACCATGTCATAAACTTTGGCACTGGCTTTGTTTCTTGGAACATGCCAAGGGAACTCCCTGTCAGTTTCAGATGGGAATGTTAATCTGCAATTCAAATATTGAGTCATGTTCTTCCACTAGAAAAAATAAAACAAAAACACGAAAGAAAAAACATTTCCATGTCTACCTTTCACAGCCACTCTGCTCTGTACGATGAAAAGTACTTGGGCCTATATTAATCAACATGCTATGCACTAATTTCTTGCAATTGGAATCGGCAATCCCTTATAAATATTTGGAAGCATTGAAGCGGCCACTGTGTTGTGAAGGAAGACAGTCATCACAGCTTCAAAGGATTATTTCTCTCCCTCTATGAATGAATCTTCTCTCGGCAAAATTAGTTCTACTCCCTTTAATGGATATATCTCTATATGCACCTTCTGAACAGCACTCAGGAATATGCATATTTTCAACTCGAGATGGCAACAAGGTACCTCTCGGTCACATGTAGTGATTTCTTGTAAAGAGCTGCCTCATTTGTTTCAAGTTCCAGCATCTGTGTATTATGAATCCCATGCAAATGCAATGGATGGTATGGAACCACTCAATTCATTGAGTTGATTTTTCCATGTGGCATATCACCCAGAAGCTGGATGTAGGATCACCAAAAATCTTTACAAGAGCAAAACCCATCTTTAAAATGGTGAAACCTTAAGGCATCTCTGACAATAATCTGCACACCTACAATCTTTGCCATGTACTTGATGGCATTATGACAATCACCACATATTCTCAAGTTCTTGAACACCTTCAACGATGATTCCCCATTCAAATTAAGTATCCCGAAAGCAACAGCAAGCTTCTCACTGTGATTGCACAAACTATCCTCCTTTTCCTCTTGATGTAAATCTTGCAGAACATAGTCCGTGTCAGGCAAATATCCCGCTAACCTCATTTTTTCACCCATATCATCCAGAAATCTGTAGATCTCATCACTCTGGTCATTACTCTTATCACCGACGACAAAAGTGTGGACTTTATTTCTCAGCTGAACCCAACTACAACCTGGTAGTTTCCTGATTCCTTTTTCTCTCATCAATTTTCTGGTTTCTGAGGCTTCTCCCCATAGTTTAGCAGCAACGAAGATGTTAGATAATAGTATGTAATTTCCAGGGTTGTGTGGTTCTATCTCAAACAACCGTTTTGCGGCAATTCTACCTAAGTTTACATTCTTATATACTCTGCATGCACCAAGTAAGGCTCCCCAAGCACCTGCACTTGGTTCTATGGGCATTTCGAGGATGAAACGATAAGCTTCTTCTAGGCGACCACCACGACTCAAGACATCAACCATGCAGGAGTAGTGCTCCGCATCAGGTTCAATGGCATGATCCCTACTTATGGAATGGAAAATCGAGAGGCCCTCATCTACCAGCCGTGAATGGCTACAACCACATAGAACACCTGTAAAAGTAACAGAGTTTGGTTGGACCCCCGAGTTTAGCATTTTATTGAAGAGCAACAAGGCTTCCTCTCCATTTCCATGCATCGAGTTTGCAGTGATCATGGTGTTCCAAGCAACTTTATCCTTTCTGGGCATCATGTTAAAAACACTGCGAGAGAGTTCTAGCTCACCACATTTAGCATACATGAAAACTAAAGCAGTTGTGGCAGTCATGTCCTCCAAAATCCAATGCCTAAAGATATACCCATGAATCTCCTTGCCTCCCCTCAAGCTTTCTAAATACGTGCAAGCAGGTAAGATACTAGTGATAGTGATCTGATTGGGTTTCAACCCCGATTCTTGCATTTGGCCAAGTATCTCAACCGCTTGTTGGGTCCGCCCACTTTGCATGCACCCACCAATTACAGCATTCCAGGAGGCATAATTCAATTTGACCCCTTCAACTCTCATCTGACAGAATAGATTAAGAGCCTTCTCGCATTCTCCATTCGAGAAATAAGCTGTTATGATCACATTCCATGATACGATGTCCCGATGAGCCATCTTATCAAACACCAATTGAGCTTGCCTGATGCTTAAACAACTAGCATACATGTCCACAAGCGCACTACTCACGAACACATTATCTCCCACTCCATTTCTAATAACAAATCCATGAACCTCCCTACCCAAATTCAAATACTTCAAATCCGAACAGGCAGGAAGAATCGTAGACAATGTGACCGAATTAGGCGTCAACCCATTTAACCCCATCTCATGCAAAGCTCGAAGGGCCTCTCTTGGTAGCCCACAATTTATATAACAAGAACACATCGATGTCCAAGAAATCACATCTTTAACCTTCAAATCATCAAAAACTCTTCTTGCGCCTTCAAAGTATCTGCATTTCCCATACATATCAATCATTGCATTACCTAGAAGCAGATCAGAGCGAAACCCAAATTTATTAGCATTTTCATGGATCTCCTTGGCTTTTACAATATCCGCTGACATCGCACAAGCCTTGGCAACTGATAACAAGACCAACGTATCCGGTACGATACTCCTGTTTCGCAATTCAGCATACATTTTTATTGCTTCCTTTGGGAATCCCTGTTTGGAATAAGCAGATATTAAAACTGTCCAGGTAGGTAAATCTGGTTCAGGAATTTTATCGAACAATTGCCGAGCACGCATCAAATCTCCAGACCTACAGTATACCTTCAGGAACTTAAGACTCAAATGAGGTGGGAGGCTAGTAGTTAGTTTTGAAAGCATCTATACTTTCAGTTTTCTTCTTAGGAAAAGAGTTGGTTGATTAGTGATCTGGGTAGTGAAAGAAGCTGCTTGTGGCTTGTGAACCCTCTTCGTTTTTATTGCTTTGCTGACAAAACTAAGAAAAAAGAAAAGAAATCTCGATTAGCCAAAAGGCATAGATCAAAATCCCAATGTCTCCATGATTTCTCAGGCGGTGAAACAGTGTCAGTCGTGTCCTTTTAACGATATTAACGGTATGGACCCATCAACGACCTGCTGAAACCAGAAGCTTAAATATTTATAGGACGAATTACAATTTGTACCCTCAATGATTTAAGAATGTTTACTTTTTACTCTTAAATATTAGATTTTCTATATTGCACCCTCAATTTATTTAGAGTAGTTATGTCAATGAATCAAATTCAGATTCTGATTCAAATCCGAATCCGATTACCCAGATATGGATTAATATTTTTTTTACCGATAATCCGAACCTAAATTCGAATTTAATATCTTATATTTTTCACGTATTTGGATTTGACTATATCTATATTCGATCCAATTTATTTATACATTTCCTATATAAATATTAAAGAAATTAAGTGATTATTTTTAAAAAAAATTAGCTAAAATTTAGATATGATTTGTTAAAATTTAGTTAATTAAGTTATTTGGCTTGCATTCGGATTGGATTTGAATTAGCCAGAATTTGATCCAACCCTGATCCGTTGGCATGTCTAGCCAAAAGTGTTGCAATATGGCATGTTTCATTATTTTTTGTTACTTATTTTGCTAATATCAATGGAGTGGTTTTTGACAAAAAAAACAACGGAAGTTAATAAGAGGGACATATTGCAAAATATTTTTATATTGAGAGTGCAATGCGAAAAATCTAATATTTGTAAGTGCAAATTAAAAATTCTTAAATTTTTTGGATGTATAAATGAGAATCTCTCATCAATGTAATAAAGTATTTTACAATTCAAATCTTAAAAAATAAATAAAATGACTTTTGATATTTACAGTTGAGATCGCTTTAAATTTTACTTTAAAGTTAATCTAACGGCTAATATTAGCACCTTAAATTTAAGAAAAAATAGATCACTAAAGGTGTGTTTGAAGTAATTTTTTAAAAGTACTTTTAAAAATTATTTCTCATAAATATTTTTTTTAAAAATAGTGTTTGAAACTGTTCTACCACCACCAACACCAACGTCGCTGCCTTCGTCGTCGCCACCACTCCCGCCTCCCTCCACCGCCACCATCACCATCGCCGTCATCACCAACACCACCACCATTGCCATTGCCACCGCCACCAGCATCGCCTCCACCACTGCCACACCCACCACACAACCCCTCACCACTGCCACCATTACCGCCACACCCACCATCGCCACCCCCCCACCACCACTGTCATCATCACCGTCGCCGTTGCCACCACCTCCACCACGATCATTGTCACCCACCACAACCAACATTTTCTCCCACTAGCACCACTGTCGTCCACCATCTCTCACCCCTCACTACAAAATCGATGTTTATATTCTTTTATCTCTTTTTCATGTTTGTGATTTAATTTTAGATATGAATATTGTTTACTATTTTTTATTACTCTGTGTCTTCAGGTACAGACAATAACTAGTAATTATATATGAAAATTCTATTTATTTTTTAGGAGGACTCCTGGTCGAATGATTCATAATATTCATATTGATTAGATTATGGGAATGATGATCAAGAAGGGTGTTGAATTAGGTTGACTTTTTTTTTGAACAGATAATAGAACCAATCCGATACAACCACTTAAAAGTGGAAGTAGCGGAAAGACCTATACACTCACACACACACACCCCTTTTTCTTGTTAAACTTTTATGATAAGGCGAAGACTCCATTAAAAAGATTTATGATATTGATTTTTTTTTTTGAATATTAGGACTCAATTAAATGAGATCACTAGAAAATGGGATCATTTTATCAGTCATAATTTTTTTTGAGTTCTAACTTCACCCGAGTGAGACATGACCGATGCACTTAAGTCGTAACATTATTCCAGTTGAGTCGCAACCAACTCCTACAAAACCATAATTTCCAATACTGCACTTGATTTGATCCCATGGCCATTTTCTACTCGGATCAGGCATATGTCAACAATTTTTTCGAGTTCAATAGTTGTTATCGTGATTTAAATTGAGTTAGAGTATATTCTTAAAGGACAAAGATCACTGAATTTTAAGGAGTGTGAAAAATAATTGAACTTGAAACTTTTAATTTATCAAAGATTAAACTCAACAATTAAAACACTTTTTAGGGTTTCTACTCAGTATCATATATATTAATATCATCGCTCTTTTTCTTCTTATTTTTCTAATTTTCTAATTTTTTGTTATTTTTCTATGTAAGGTATTCAAACATCTTGACCGGATCCTTGACCCACCCCCTATGAGAATCATACACCAGTCTGCCTTTTTTATTTTAAAAAAAAAAAAGTTATATGCAAGAGAAAAGATAACATTTAAATTGAATGTTTGCTTATCAATTACGCTCCACAATGCCTTAATGAATTTGATTGATGAGGAGAGATGATCATAAAAAAGTGTAAAAAAACTATAAAGAATTGAACCACTTCAATAAATCATATATTGTGAAAATGGTTGGTTATGCTTTATGCCATGCAAGTTTTCATTAAAAATACAACTGCGTGACAATTCTTTTAACAATGTAAAATTATCTCGAGTATATATTTTCAAATTTATTTAACAAAATATAAGTTTTTAGTACATATAATTATCTAAAAACATATACATTTGGTAAATTGAGGTAAGAATTAACTTTAAGATTATAACGTAAAATCTATTCTTCGAAAAATCACACTATTCATTTAGCATGTACGTATTATTTTGGGTTTTTATATAAAAAAAAATATGGCGTAGACTACTTAATAGTCAATTAATATTAGTATCTATTAAGGAGATGTGTGATCTGGCTAAAATAAAAAGGATTTATAACAAGGGACATACTTTCTAATACATTTTTTTTAAAATTTTCTCATAATTAATAACTTATGATTAATTTAAACTGGGCACATTATTCATTTAAATAATCAAGAATACAATATTAGAAAATTTTAAAAAAATAATGCTGAAAGAGATTTCAATCCGAACATTAGTATGATTAATTCAGACATATCCCAACCACAGAATGCCGAATCTTACTAGATTCTCTTCTCCATTTCTGTGTTGTATTTATTTCGGGTAAATTACAATTTATATGCCTAAAATATACACCTAGTTTCAATTTCGTCCTTAAAGTTTTAATTGTAATAATCAAGTCATTTGAGTTTTAATTTAGTCCTTACATCAAAATTCACAAATTTATTATGACAGAATGGTGTTCTATGATTAACACATGATTTGGGTAAAGGGTTATATTTGTCCAGTGAAAAATTTGTTACTTATAGATTAGAAAATTTTATTTTATTTTATCTAATTTTGAGAGAAAAAAAAAAGACAGTGTGTGAGAATTTGAAAGATATTATAAAATAAAGAAAGAATATCGATGTATTTGAGAGATATAGTTTTTGTTGGACAAATATACCCTTATGAACAAGTTTTGTAGCGTCTTTCTATTGAAACAAATTAATAAATTTGAATGAAAAGACTGAATTAAAACTCGTTTAAAACTTTAAGGATGCAATTATATTAATTAAAATTTCAGGGACAGCAAAAATTACGTGCATATTTCAAGGGTATAAATTATAAATTACCGATAAATTTATTTAAAATGTACCTTTTTCCTCTCTCTTGGATCAAAGTACTCCCAACGGGAGGTATTCGTAACACCAAATCACACTCGTTCACATCTCATTGTTGTCACGCGCTATTTAACTCTGTATTTTAATTAAGATCTTGAAGATCGTAGATGTTTATTTTTTTTATATTATTTAAATTTAAAAATAAAATAATTAATCGATATGGATGATAAATAAATTAGATTAATGTCATACACATAAAACAAATATAAATATGATAAATTCATGTAATTGTATTATATGAAAATAATTAATTTTTATAAACCATAAGAACAATGGTTTTATAAATTCTTACTAACTATTCAAAAACTATTAATGTTATACATTATTTGGGATATGACACTACCCATAAGAACTCAATTCTAATAAATCTTTGGGGAGGTAACTGGAATATTCACCTTTTTAAAACCTTTACCAGTAGAAGTAGGGTGTCTATAAGTCGAGTTATCCGTAGATCCTACTAATCGGCCCAATAAAGAGGACCAAAACTCGATGGTTTCGATAATCGGTCTGCCCGAATTTGAGTCTAATATTTTAAAAAAGAGAGTTTGAGTTTGTCCCCAAACTCATTATCCTGCCCAAAGTCCGGCCCAGTAATCTGCCCAAAAAAAACTCGACCCATGAACTTGTTCGCCCTTCATTTGAAAAAATGTTATACTTTTAGAAAATTAAGTTTAAAACTTTGAAAGAAGTCTCTCAATATCTAAATTTAAAGTTTTAAAAAATTAGATACTACAAATACTGTATTATTTTCTTTTATATGTATTAAGTATACAAATTTTAAAAGGTAGAGTAATGCAAATGATAGATAAGTGAGTAGATGTTAACCTAGTTGAGAGATATTCATTCTGTTGGATGTAGTTCATCCCCTAATCAAAAATAAAATTATTGATTATTTTATTTTTATCTATTTTAATTATATTTTTGATTCAAAAATATAATTTACAAAAATATTAAGTTACAAACAAATTTATTATTTTTAAATAAAATTTTATATAAAAAACCCGTGAGCAGGCTTGCCTAACAAACTTGTCGGTTAAACTACCCAAATCCAGCCTGAAAAAAATTTTGCTGACCTAATCCGGCTCAACTCATAAACACCCTTAAATAGGAGTGAATATTCAGTATTACATTCAACAAAAAAAATCAAAATATAAAATAATTATTATATTATGTGATTAAGTGGCTATTAAATTGTATGACATTCGTTTGTTCACTTATTTTGTTTTTATTAGTTGCTGACACTAAGAAACGATAATATCGTACAGCTATCAAATACTTTCTTTTATAGAAGGAGGACGGCTATGGTATGACAGAATCTCGTATGCCACTTTCATTTAGGAAAAAATATTCATGGTGATATTATTTTAATATTATTATGTAATATCGTTAATTAGTAATATGTACATAAATAAAAAATAAATTTCACATAAATTAATAATTATATGTCTAAATCAATAATTATAAATTTTTTTTTATATAAGTCAATAACTATTCACTTTATTTATTTAAAATTTAATTATTAATTAGTTACATCGTTATCTGTAATATTTTCTCATTTAAGTGGGACCCTATGCTGTTGACGTGGCAAAAAAAGGAAGGAAACTAGGCTACATGTGCGCGCGTGAATTTGTTGACCTCCCATTCCTCGGATTTCCATTTTCCCGTCACTAACGGAAAACTCTTTGGCTACACAAAAGCCATCCGAAAAGTTTTCCGACCCTCCTTCATTTCCACCGTAACCTCTCGCCGTTTCTTTCCCATTTTCCCGAGAAAATCAATTTTTATTCGCCATTCGGCAAAATAATAATAGAGCGTTACTGAATTCTAATCCATTCTTCAAATCCCGAAAATCAAGCTAATTCTTCTTCGATTCTTTTCCATTATTTTCCCCGATGAGAAACGTGGCATGGCGTATACGGAGAATTGAATGGAGATGACGAAACTATGCGAGGTGGGTTGTGCATGCGATCATAGGCGTAGAGAGAGAATTATAGAAAAGCAAAATAAGAAGGGTCTCGCATCGCATGCGAGGTAGATGGATGAATTGCCAGGGGCTTTGGGGACGAGTGCCAGCTTGGCTCTGCGATTGGGACAAGCTATCTTCTCTGTTGCTTCACTCCTCTTTATGTGTTTGGATGTTGAATTCTACAGTTATACCGCTTTTTGGTAATTCCGATCACTATCCCTTTATCAGTTCTCGATTGGGTATTTTTGAATTGCTTCTGTTTTTGTTAATTTTGGAGACTCGGCTTATGGTTTTTACTCTAATTCTGTAGTTATGATTGTTCATTGGATTTTGTTCTGTTCTCTGTAATTTGATTTTATTCTGTTACTTTAAACTAGAAAGCTCTCGTGATTATGTAATTGGGGGGGCTTATTGCAGATTCTGTGATCAATTATTGCCTCGCCCACCTACAAATCCATTAAAGTAGTGGTTATCACGAACCAAATGAAAATGTCATCATAAGAACTGTTCATGGAAAGAGTCAAATATAGTGAAGAATCTCTCTAGTTTATATATAGATTGTCGGATGGATGGAGCAAAAAAGCCTTTTGACTACCCAACAGTGATACTTTCGAGGGGAGGTTTGAGATGACAAAGTTGCGTAGAGAATAAAAGGCACTGAATGAATTCTGGGGGATAAGGGATTAGAATACCACAAGTTTCTCTTTTTGGAATTTCAATGGATGGAGCCATAGTAAGGCAGAAACTAAGTGATTTGACTGTGAGCTCGACGAAAGGCACTAAAGATTGATATAGCTTGGCCTGTTGATATACTAGCTCTTGTTTTCACAACTACAAAAATAGCAACTCCTAATCACAATTTTTTAGATATGGAGAAAATAGAGAACATAACTTTTTAATTTTATGTTATGTGCTGTCAGACTTCATCTCAGCAGGTATTATAGTTTTCATTGAAGTGCTAAAAGGATTAGGGAATGAAAGGTCTTGTTACCATTCAGTTGTGGGTGTGGACAGGTTTGTCAGAGTTGTTGGTTGGAAGGCAAGGGCAAAGATGTTAATTTCCTTGAGCAAATTGCTCTTATGCTCCATATTCATCGTGGGTTGCCTTTTGCAGAGTACTTGAGTGGGTTTTGTACTTTTTGGGCAAAATTAAGTGATGATGCTGTTGCTTTTGGTTGATGAACTGATGAATGTTTGAGATAACTAGGTAAGGCTTTTTAATTATGTAAAATAAATACCTAGTATTAGTATCATTGTTAGAAAATCTAACTGCACAACCAAAGCAGAGTGTGCCTCCAGGGAAGTTATGCTGAGTACTGTCCTTTATCCTTAAACTGGTTTAATTGGCAAGGTTGAGGTAAGGTCAATGCGTTAAGAATTTCAGAGGCAAGGTGAAAATATGGCACCATGGGTGTGCACCATAATTGGCTATCAAGGCTGAGGATGTCAATTTTGATGATGACTATATTTATTATGTCATATTTATGCCTTCTTCTTGGAAGTTGTATCCTCTTCCTAAGGGCAATTTTGAGAAAGTCAGATTTGCTATGAATGCCCTATATCACAAGAGGAGGATTTTGATGAAAAGCATTAGAAACTATTAAGAGGATCAGATAGGCTCTTTGGTCACTTGTCTCTCTTAATTTCACTCCCTTAATTTTGGATGCTTACATTTTATGCATGGTACACTTTAATTGCTTTTGGTTTAACGTTACTGATTGGTAAATGCTTCCTGTTCATAGTAGTGTTTTTCTAATTTCATATTCATAATTATTTACTCTGCAAACTTTCATAGTTTTCTCTTGTCGGATTGCCCATTATTCTATAGTTATTGCACATGAAGTTTCTATTGAAGTTGTCATGTAGTACGATGATCGACCCTTGGACCAGATCATTTTATTACCAGTAGTAGTTAGATTTAAGAGAATAGGTTAGTCGTGTGTGATTTCGGGTGACTAATTTTTGCAGTATCCTTAGGCGGCGACATCTATGGAGTGATAATATTCTCATAATAATGAAATTGAATTCAAGTTGGTATTTATGAACATGGAAATCTCTGCATATTGTTACTGGATAATTTGATCAATTCCTGTTGCCCCGTGTGATTGGAGAAAAAGAAACTCGTGTACACTAGTTTGCAGAATAGAATTAAGCTGATTTAAGGGGATGAATACAACATATTTGATTGTGCTTGTTGGTAGATACTAGAATTATGAAATCGACTTCTGCTTCATGACAACACAGTCTGTAAGTATGCTGAATGAACTTTAAAACACTGACTGCAGTGTTTGAGATAGCAGAAGTGCATTTGTAAAATCCTTAAAAGGGGAATTTACTTCTGACTTTAACCAAATGGACAAATGTTTGGGATCTAGGGAAGTATATTTCATTTCATGCAAACCTGATCTTCGTTGTGACAATGAAGCTGCATCATATTCCTCATAGTGTGAAGAATATCTAGAAATTGGGATCTGGAAAGAGACCCAACTTGGACCATCATAAGCTTCCCATATAAAATGTTTTTCTGCTTGATGGCAACCTGTAAGTTTCATATGCTCTTTCTAAGTGTGCGACAGTTTCATGCGTTTCTGTCTCCGTTAACAGGAATTTGATTCTATTCCACTGTTCTCTGATCAATGGGCGATTTTTCTTATTATTTTTGCAGCTTCCTGGTTACTATAATGGGTCTAGATATTCCATGGAGTTTGACATTGGCCCTGGTGGATGCATTCTCTGTCTTTGTCAAACGCCCATCTCCCCAACCAGGAATAATGTCAATCGTTGTTATAGGAGATTGGGTACGTGCCCCACTCCCACTTTCTCCTTCTCATTTCCGCTTTATATAAAACCTTGTGATATTTTTGCTTAATACTGACCGAAAAGTTATGTAACGCATTCCATCACAGGTTCTTTCATTTCTGACACTGGCTGCAGCCTGCTCGACGGCTAGTGTGGCAGATCTATTGATCACTTCAAGTGGTCCATTCTGCGTTGGAAAATTATGCAGCAGATATCAACTCTCTGCTGCTATGGCCTTCTTATCTTGGTTTCTGTCATTAGCCTCTTCTATCTTCAATCTTTGGCTTCTCCCATCTCTATAGGCTATATATATGTTCAATCAATGGTTTACTTTGAGAAATTTTGTTATCTCTGAATTTGATACTTCTACAGCAATAGTGTTCAAATGTACAGGTAATCCTGAATGATACCATGCAATTTGACTATAAAAGAGGGCAACAATATAAAGTCAATAGTACTGATAGACATTGCCTCATTGTAATTTACTCGGTATATTATTCAACAATATATGTTGTGTAGCACAAAGATATAGGGAGATGAGAAGCAAACGAGGAAACTAATCCAAGTTACATGTAGTCAGAAAGAGCAAGAGTAATGTACGTGGGTCATGTTTGGTTCCGGGTTTTAGGGGGTGGGTTTGGACTAAATTACTCTGGTGGCCACTTAATATCAAATTTGTATTGTGTCCCTTGTCCAATACTATAGTATTCAACAACACCGCGTGACCGCGTCTATGTTACAAATCGCCCTCTCGTCCTTCGTGGTACAAAATCAATCCTAATCAATACTATTGACTTTATTGTTATATTTATAAATCAACAAAACAGTTTCATAATAAAAAAAGTATTACTATCTTGAAACTAAAAAAATCTTAAAATTATAAAGCGATAAGTCTTAATTTATTATTGTGGTCCACGAAATTAAGATATGATACAAGGATTCTCTCATAATATTGCCTATTAGGAAAAAAAATAAAGAGAATTATTAAATTAATGTTTTCTATCTTTAGTTATTTATAAAAATACTGCATTCGTAATAGATGAAAAAAAAGCATAGAGTGGGATTAAAAGGTGGAGGGAATGAAAATGAACAATTAGGTTTATGTTTTAATTTTAGATAAGGACAAAAGAATAGCTAGATGAAGAATGTGTGTGAGTGAGTGAATGACTAGTGATATTTAATGTACATTATTTTTTTACACATTTTCAATCTTTTTTAGTTTTTTGCCAAATTTAATTTTATGTGGCATGGGGCTGAATTTTTTAGCCTAAATCATTTAACTAAGAATTTTTTGTTTTTTAAAATTTTAATTGAGTTTTTTGTTGGAATCAATTTTTATGGGTTTTAAATTTTTAATATGAATTATTTTATAAAGGGAAATTTGGAAGTTAGTGCAAAAAATTAGACTTAATTGAACTAAACTACATTAACAAAATTTATTTGACCCTAAGTACATTTTTTAAAAAAAAAAGATTAAAAGGTCATTTATTACTACATTACTCCTCTTCTTTATTTTCTCTCTCTCTCTCTCTCTTTCACACACACACACACATATTGATAATTTATTTTTTTTTATCTTTCTCCCCTATTTTTTTTTCTTTCTGTTTCACCCTATTTTCTCTCACTATTATTCTTGCTCTCCTTATTCTCTTTATCTTTATATCAAAATTATAACAACACAATTATATCAATCAGTTATACCAATTAGTTACAATTATCCTATAATATACTGAACAGACACTCATTTGTTCTAATAAACCAAACTGTTATACTAGACAATTACACGAAATTACAACAGTAACTCAATTGTCATTCAGCTGTTTACATAAATTAAAAGGTTGAATCATTTAATATAATTACATGGTTATACCAATTATATACATTAAATTGGGTTTATTATTACACAAAGGAGTTTACAATTATACCAAATTTGATGTATAATTGAATTAACCATGTTGTGATACTAAATGATGCAAACTCTGTGATTATATAAGCAACTGAATAATAAATTGAGTTGGTGTCAAAATTTTATATAATCGGTTGGTGTCAGTGGTTGGTTTATTATAACAAATGAGTAACTATTTGGTATATTATAGGACAATTGTAACTAATTAGTGTAATTGTGTTGTTGTAATGTTGATATAAATAGAAAGTGAAAGAAAATAAGGAAAAAGAGTAACAGTAAGAGAAAATAAGGAGAAAGAGTAATAGTGAGAGAGAGAAAATATGGGATAGAGATAAAAAAATCAAATCAAATCTTACATATTTGCAAAAAAAGTTATCAATAAAAGATAAAGAGAGAAAATAAGAGATATAGAGAGTCAAATAATAAAAATTATACATAATTTAAAGAATGGTAAGTAAATAAATTTAAATGTCATTTGAATTTTTTATCTATTCATAACATATTTTATTAAAATTAAATTTAATTGAGTAAAATATTTATCCATACATTTTCTCTTAAATAAATCTAAAAACATGTACTCACACTCCAAAAACTTTTTTAACCTATAAATTTGGGACTTTCTTTTTTAATTGGGGCAAAAATTTGTGACGTTTATGTATGGGCCGGGCTTGTCAATAAAGGTTTCCTCAGGCTTGCTCTAGTTGGGGTTTGTGAGCAACGAAGAGGAAGTGAGAGAAAGAGGGAGAACGTGTCCATATCTGCAACCATGGCCGACGAAGACTACGAGATGGATGGAGCTCCGAGAGCGGAAGACTGGGGGGTTGATGAGTTGATAGTGGAACACTCATGGAAGAGACATGTTGGAGATGATTGATGTACATTTACAATGCCCGATGAAATGCTTCTTGAAGGCATTGGGGGGGGGGGGGGGGGGGTTATTTTTTAGTTTTTTAAAACATAAAAGTTTTTATATTCAAGTTTTTGTTACAATATATAAACTTGATCGTAAAAGAGAGAAATTATGATAATAAATTTGAACTTAAATTTTTAAATAATGCTGCAAAACCTAAATGAAATTCAAATAAAATTCAAAAAATTACAAGTTAAATGCATTTCATATTTTAGATCAGTGAGTCTCATTAATTTTTTTAGTGAGACTCACTCATTTAACACTTATTTAAGAGATGATATGTATTTGAATTTTAACTTTTGAATTATATAGTATTTTCCTAAACTTTTTTTGAGAGATTAAAGACTTGATTTTTTTTAAAATTGAAATTTAGGATCTTTAAATTTCATGGGTTGAATTAGGTCCAATTTACTCAAATTAAATCCTTTTTTTGAATTTAAATCTAAATGCCTGAAAGTTCGATAGGATGACCCTTACATATGGATTATATTGCCCCCAATTTTTATGAAATACAAGATGTTTATTGAATGATAAGAAAGTAATTTTCGCTCATATAATTCCAAGTATTCAAGAATTGTACGTTCTGTTCTAAATTAATCAGATTATTTTTTATTAATTTAAAATATTTATTTAGGCTATTAATATACCCCTATAATTATAAAAAAAAAATTTAAGTAGGGCCCAAATCATAGATTTTGTGACACTCTTGTTTTGACTTGTTCATGTGCAACATTGTTGATGGGCTAGCTAGTATCATAACCATTGCAACCAACTTGACAAAAAATGAAAATAAAAAAAAAATAAAAATAAAGGTTTTCTATTCCAACCATAACAAGTATGTTTTAAAGAAGATAGAGGTCTAGTAAACTTAAATTTGCCCAATTATTGTTTTACTCAGACAAGACGACCTATTTATTCCAAGTCTAACCCTTGTTTACAGAGATAAAAGTCATCCTTGTCATACTTAAATAAGGATTAAACCCTTAACTATATATACCAATGGCCCCATGGAAAGAAATAACAATGTGAAAGAAAATAGTTTGCTTGCTTGGTTATCTTGGAGAAAGGTTCTTGTTTTCTTTTTTTTGATATTTTCTTATTCAGGGAAAAAAATCACATCCCATGGAAATCAAAGAAGCAGAATATCCACCATGGTTATTGCCACTGTTGGAAACCAAATTCTATGGCCGTTGTGTCAACCATTACAAATTAGAGAACTATTTTTGTTACGATTGCAAGGAAGCTTTCTGTGAAAAGTGTGAGAAACACACTAAATCTCAAGATAGTCACCAAACTCTGCACGTATGATTTTTTCTTGAAAAATAAACACTTATAATTGTTGTTCTTGTCGTCCTTATTGTTAGTATTATTATCGTTCTTTGTTTTCTTCTTGTTCTTTGTTGAGGGTCTTACACGTTTTTTTTATTTTCCTTCATGTTTTTGAAGCTATATAGAGCTTCTTGGTATCCTACAGTAGAAGCTAAGGATGCAAAAGAATGGTTGGATATTTCAGACATTCAAACTTTTTCGATCAACAACCATGAAGTTGTGTATCTCAATCTAAGACCAAGGATTGAGAAGGAGAAAGAGAGTAATGGTCGCACTAACTTATGTGAGACATGTCAACGGGTATTAAAGAATGAAGATAAGATTAGGTTTTGTTCCATTAGCTGCAAAGTAAGACTTCTTTATCTTTTGTCTATGTGGGTAGGGATGTTAATCGAGACGAGTTATTCCAGTTCGATTTGGATAAGACTCAACTTGTTTTTAAACGAACTGAGTTTGAATAATTTGTTATACACGTTTAGAAAAACGAGTCTAAAAGACTTGGTTTAAGTTTTAAACAAGTCGAATTTGAATAATTTTTTTAACTTATTTTAAAAAACAAGTTCGCCAGACTAGAGTTAAAGCTCAAAAAACTTGGCTCGATTAATACGCCTACTTTTGGGTCTTATTATTTTTTGAATTTTAATTAGGATTTCAAAACTCACTCGAATTGGTTTGGCCTTGCAGATTAAAGGGAATGGTTTGGCCTCGCAGCAGATTAGAGGTGAGAAGAGGATTGCAGCAGCGGTAGACCCTTCCACAGATCTTCCCCCCAGGCGCAGGCGTAGGCTTAGAAAAGGAATACCCCAAAGAGCTCCTTTCTTTTAATAATAATATTAGTTAGACTTAATTTGTTGATCTAATTCGTCACGTCAATTGAATTAGTGGATTGATTAAAGTTGACAAATTAAGCGTAAGTAGAATTACTCGTCTACTAACCTTTGATATTTATGTTTATATTGTGTTTATCCATTAGTCTATGTGACTGTATGTTTATAGTTAGAGAGTTAGAAATCAAAATTTTAGGTACTTCTTTTTTGACCCCTTGCAGTATTAATTTATTTTCAAATAAATGATTTTTATTTATACCCTTTTGAAATTTCCTACTCTTTTACTGTCTATGTATCTTGCATGGTTTGCTAAATTTGTGTCGTTTGCCTATAGAGCTTTCAATTGATAGAATATCGATTTCTCAGTAATACAACTTGCACATCTAGCTAGTCGTTATTCATTTCAAAGTTGACTTTGAAAGCCCATATGCAACAACTCTAATCTTGAAAACATAGATTGAATAATATTTGTTGGTACATTACATGTGGGAATCCCAACTCGAAGTTGAAAAAAAATCATAATATCTATATCTATATTTATATTTATATTTATACTATTTATAAATGTTAACATCTATAAAAAAAATTTGATTTATTATTTTATTCATGATTATTATAATAAATTTAATTATATCCAATTATATGCTTTTAAAGTCATTTATTAGTAGTACAATTATATATAATTTTTTATATCTATATGAAAAAATAAAATATTACTTATGTTAAATTATTATACACATGTAGTTACCAGATTGAATTTTACGGTCAAATTTATGTTATATTTTATTTTTTCATATATAATAATATTATGAACAATCTAATCAATCTATTGAACAAAATAAAATTAATAATTCTATAATATAATTAGATGTGCAAATAGCGGTGTCCATGAGCTGGATTGTCCACAGGTTCCGTTAAAACCCAGTCTAAGAGCCCGCCCACCTTTTTTTGAAAAAAAGTTAAACATGTTAAATTTGAAATTTTAAAAAGATTAATAGGTGGATAGGTGTCAACCTAATTGGGATTTATCCATTCTATTGTGATACAGTTTTTCCCCTATTTATAAATAAAATTATTAATTATTTATTTTTTGGACATTTTGAGTATATTTTTAATTCAAAAATATAATTTATAAAAATATTAAGTTACAAAAATATTCATTATTTCTAAAAGAAATTGTATATAAAAAGCTAGTCCAATAGGCTGGCTGCAGGCCCACCCAACAAGCCCATAGGCCCGCGCTAACAAGCCTACCTAGTGAGTGATTAGTTGGGTTGCAGGTAGCCTACTCCCTACTCAAAATTTGATCCGGCCTGCTCGATAACTCACCTGAGTAAGGACTTAGGCCTCCCTTACTCAGGCCTAACCCGAAAAAAAATTTGCGGGCCAAGCAGGGGTTGAAAATATACATAAGTAAATAAATAACAAATTAAGTACTCAAAAACTTATAAAATAAATTAATAATTAAAATACAATCAATTATTCGGCACTTAATTTATTATTTAAATTTATGTATTGCTAGTTTTTTTAAATAGTTTATTAGTTTGTAATCTGACTGGGAGTATCAGTGAAGATTCAAAAAATAGAATTGGTGTCCTTGAAAATATAATAAATTAGAAAATATATGGCTGAAATTTTTTCTTTTAAAAACAAAAAGCATTTTTGACAAAAAATTAAAATATATAGTAAAATTTTGTATACCACTTCCTCTTTTTTTTTTAAATTGAGATATGTTTTATCCTCAATATCTTAAATGAAAAGATAAATATACCATTTTTTTGTTCCAAAAAATAGAGTAGAGAATGAATTTGAGAGCATCTCCAATAAAGCTTTTATTCCCAATCAATTTCTCTATTATAAGGAGTCAACTATTAAAATTTCTTTTCTAATAAACACTCAACATTTGGAAAGTTATACTCACTCGTTACTCTATTAAAATTTCTTTTAATAAAGATGCACGGTTATAGATATTTTAACTCTGTAAATTAGACTCTTTATTTTAAAAAATTATATAAAAAATCAGATAAAATTTTAATAATTGATCCTCTAAAATAAAAAATTGAGTGGCAATAAAAATTTATAGGAGATGGGGTAAGTCCCCGAGGTATTTCACCTGCAGCTATAACCCTGAAAAAATAAAATAAAATAAAATCAACCAATTTCAGACAAATAACAATTTTCTTTCTTTCTCGGCAACGACGAATATTATCAGGAAGTCCAAGCTCAGTCCCTATATCCGGAATTTAATCATAACACGTGTGCAACTGTTCAAAGACACAGTACTATAGTACGTTATTAGACAACCTGTCACAAACAAACTTACAGGTTGGCAATCCCTGCACGCTGCCCCATAAAAATATATCAAACTCAGTAATGCCCTAATCATAAAATGAATTCTGCTGGCTTTATAATTCAACCTCCTAAGAAAATTAATGGACCTTATCATAAAACTTGATCAATTAAGTTATATTTAATAAATTCATTCAAGTTAAATTTTTTCAAATATCATTACATAAGTGGGCCCTACAATTGAAAAGCCTACAACCAGAGTAAATCTCCCTTTATAAATCCACTACTCTCGTCCCTCTCGCTCGGTCTCTCCATCCTGACATACACGATACCTCTTTTCTCTTGCTCTCTCTCTCTCTCAAACACATATATCTGGGTGGCTTCTCCATCTTTTTTACTGAGTCAACCCGGAGAGTTCGAATTGTATCGACTGAATAGAGATGGGTTTATGCAGCTCTTGCGAGGCTACATCGGTGGCAACGGCTAAGCTGATATTAGAAGATGGGAGACTACAAGAATTTTCATACCCAGTTAAAGTCTCGTATGTGTTACAAAAGAACCCAGCCAGTTTCATTTGTAACTCGGACGAAATGGAATTTGACGACGTCGTCTCAGCCATTAGCGATGACGAGGAGCTCCAACCGGGTCAGCTTTACTTTGCTTTGCCTTTGAGTCGGTTGAAACACCCACTACAGGCGGAGGAAATGGCGGCATTGGCCGTGAAAGCGAGCTCTGCATTGACAAAGAGTGGCGGTGAGACATGTGGGTGTCACCGGAAAAGGTTGTCTACTGTGTTGGTTTCCGGCGAGAGGGCTGTTAGGCAGCCGAGACAAGTGGCCGATGCCTGTGGTGGTGGCCGTGGTGGAAGGAGACGGGTTTTTGAGGCTTTGTTGAGTGCAATACCAGAGTAGGGGTGATTTGGGAAAAATGCAAATTGTTGTTATCTTTGTAAATAACGGAATGATTTGAGGTTTATTTCAGAACTATCCTAATTACTGGGGGCCCGGCATTTCAGCTTTTCTCGTTGACCATTTCGGGGGGGCTTTATTACAATTTTACCCCTTGATTGATTGGTAGATTAATTAAAAAAAAAAAATCTTTTATTATACTAATTTATTTTAATTTAGCCACTTTCTCGAAAGTTGAAGTTAAATGTGATCTAACGCAATACCTAAACCAAATTAATATTTAAAAAATTGCATCTAAATAATAGTTTAATATTTTCAAATTATGTAAAATGAACTTTTAATCTATTTATATTTTGAATCGAATCATTATCAAAGTAAAAATTCTATAATTCGTAGTAAAGTATGATCTAATTAGATTTAACCAAAGTTGTATTTGATTAACAGGCTTAATGGAATGGCTTTATTCGATCCCATCACAATCAGACTTTGTTTGCTGCGTACTCTAACTTCCATTTGTTTGAGAGCAGAGGCTGAGCTGCAAGACTGAGTCTTGCTTGACGAGTAAAAAGACAATAGAAAAGATAAAGACCATTGGGTTGGTCTTCACTTTGATAGAGATTTTTTTTTTTCCCACTATTTTTAATAGTTACAAGGGATGAGGACGTGGGCGGTGATGATCGAATCCACGACTTAATATGATTGCGGTGATTATTAGTCCAACAGTTACTCTTCAAATTTGAGGGACAAATAAAAAAGGACATACACACACAAACAATTTTTTTTTTTTTTTTGTCTAACAAGTTGTTTGAAAAGTCCTCATCTTTGCAGCTTCGTGGTGTTGAGCCTGATACAGGAACAAAGAATATATGTAAGGATCGATTATGATAGGCCCGACTCATACCAAGCCCATAATTATAAATCAGGTACAGTTCAAAAGTTTAGCTTAAAAATACAGACTAAAGTCACTTCAAACATACATGTCAAGTCCACCACATAATGAAAAAAATTAAGTCAGGTCAATTGTGTCAGCTTGAAAAAATTAGGTTAGCAGTGTTATGGTGAAAGATTCAATTCACAACTAATATACGAGGAGATCTCTTTTGAAGGTGCATGTTACCATCTCCACAGAACTGTATCACCTGATACGAGAATGACACTATCTCTATGGAACTATCTCACCTGTTACAAAAATGACGTCTCAATATGTTACAAGAATGGCTAATGAATTATGAGCCCCACCTACAGAAAGGGAATATCTCTCACATATCTGTCACATCTAAGCACTCTACACCAATATTATCAGAACTGGACCGATCATCAAACCAGCAAGGGGACCGAGTCAATAGTTTACTGGTTCAACTATTGGGTCAACTGGTCGAACTAGTCATATAATAAAAAAATAAAAAATATATAATAATTATACGACATAATAATTTAGCTAAAAAATATAAAATAAGTCTAAAATGCATACAATTTGTCATAAAATAAAGTTAGTAGATGATTTTGTGCCCCAAAATGAAAGTAAAATTAAAGCAGAGGTATAGTTGGAGTTGTCTTGTCTTTCTTTCTTTATTTTGTGGATTGGCATCTATACAGGATAATTTCTGTAATAGTTTGAGACAACAATCTCCAAGCTGGCGAACCTGAAACAACAGGGTCAGAAAAAGGGAGGTCAGGTGAACACCTGACTTATCCCATTCGAAGCTTAAGTTAGTCTAAGGTCGAAGAGTTTAGCTCAATGAACAATCTTTTTCTGGTTCAAATTTGCGTACCTTTGTCCATTTTTGTGAGGAGTATTTATACCTGAATTAACAATGATTGCCAAAGGTCTCCGGTCTCATCTAAACGTCTGACATCTGCCACATCATTCCTCGTGCAATGAGTGTTTTTTACTCACGTCTCCTCCTATTAAATGCTAAGACGATGGGATGAGCGCTCGACTAATGCCGAGCATTTATGGCTTTTCCTGAGTACCCAAATCCCTCAGATCGGCATCTAACATCAACTGAGCATTGAATACTCGGGAAAACAGTTCTCCGGGGAACGATCGCATTGTCTCGGCGCATCAGTCATAAATGCTTAGCCATCATGATAATAGGCCTAGACTTTCAGAGTGCAGGTGCTTGCAGGCACACATTTATTTGTCTTGTCACTATCACTCACTCCGCCATAAATGAGGGGTCACATAGTATTAAATACGATGTCAACAGTCGTACTCGGTTGCTCTAGGTCACCATACCTTGACTTACCTCTTCGGCGTCTTTTGGACGTCTCAACGACTTCATTACTCTACGTGTCATCCTGGGGGCTGTAGAGCCACCTAGAGTCTCGCCAACTGCCCCCCCCATCCGCAATTTTTTTTGTAGTATAAGACAAGTGGCGTAAAGAGATTGGAGGCTCAATCATCACGCCTTATTAATAGCGACGGTTACTTGCACGTTTGGCGCCTCCCTTTTCAAATACCCTAATGATGACCCAACTTTTTGATTCTCGCTCCCTGTAAGGTAGTATAAATAGCAAGTATTCATGCTTCAGAACTTTTGCATCCTCAGCCTCTCTTTGGCAATCAGACCCCGAGCGCTCCTTTGTTCTCCTCCGAGTTTCCTTCGTCCTCCAAGCTTCCTTTTTGAAGACCACCCTCCTGTAAGTACTTTCACTTGAGCTTTTTCTTTCTTTATTTCCTCTACATTTCTTCCTTTTGGCGCCCACCAATGGCCAGAACTAGTAGAACTAGGGGGAGACATCCGTTAGGGCTAGGGCTACCCATAAGACGAGGAAAACCCCACAGAGAAATTCCTAGTAAACGCGTTGAACTTGTTCCTGGGTCTTTGAACCCCTCGGGACCAAGTATACACATCCCCCGGGGTCGTACCCCCACGACCAAGGGCGTGACTTGTTAATAATTTGAAGGCATTGCTCCAAAGGTAGAGTCTTACATCCCTCGGGGTCGTACCCCTAACGATCAAGCGCGAGGCTCGTTAATAATTTGAAAGGCATTGTTCTAAAGGTGGATTCTTAAATCCCTCGGGGTCGTACCCCTAACGATCGAGTGCTTGACTCGTGTTAATAATTTGAAGGCATTGCTCCAAAGATGGAGTCTTACATGCTTCAGGCCGTACCCCTAATGACCAAGCGCGAGGATCGTGTTAATAATTTGAAGGCATTGCTCCAAAGGTGGAGTCTTACATCCCTCAGGGCCGTACCCCTAACAACCGAGCGCGTGGTTCATGTTAATATAACCATAAAGGCAACTCTGATTCAGTAATAGTATTTCTTTAAATTCGATACATTTCATGGCCGGATTACATCATCACCGTTCATACTTTGCAATCGATATGCGTCTGTGCCCCCCACAAAGACCACCTTATAAGGGCCCTCTCAATTGAGTCCCAATTTCCCGTCAGTAGGGTCGCGAGTATTGCCCACCACTTTTCGTAGTACCAAA
Source organism: Ilex paraguariensis (assembly GCA_963454935.2). Taxonomy (NCBI): domain Eukaryota; kingdom Viridiplantae; phylum Streptophyta; class Magnoliopsida; order Aquifoliales; family Aquifoliaceae; genus Ilex; species Ilex paraguariensis. The sequence goes on from CAUOFW020009313.1 coordinate 234,749, forward strand.
TCTCTGACTTGGAAATCTCTCGTTCGGATCTTCTTCCGGTGCTGCCGTGACAATTCCCTTGGGTACCTTGCCAGTCTGATGGATGCCGATGACCTCCTTTTTTCGGCTAAATCGAGATCTTTAGCGAGCATTTGGTCATTGTTTCCCAATGCGAAGGCTTGGCTTCATATTGTTGGGACTCCCACCTCCAAGGGGATGACAACCTCGACCTCATATATCAAGGCATAAGGGGTTTCTCCTATTGATGTCCTCAGTGTGGTCCTGTATGCCCATAATACGTTAAGTAATTCCTCGGTCCACCTTCCTTTTGCTGCCTCAAGCCTCTTTTTGATTCCTACCAGCACGGTTTTGTTGGAAACCTCCGCTTGTCCATTACATTGGGGATAGGCTGGCGTGAAATAGTAATTATATATTTTGAACCCTGAACAGAATTCTCTAAATGGGTCACTGTTGAATTGGGTTCCATTATCAGAAATGATAGCCCTGGGGATTCCAAATCTGGTGACGATGTTCTGTCATACGAACTTTTTCGTCTCCACATCCCGAATACGACTTAAGGGCTCGGCTTCAATCCATTTGGTGAAGTAGTCAGTTGCTACCAACAAGAATTTCTTGCCTAGTGGAGATCTCGAGAGAGGTCCGACAATATCCATCCCCCACTGTGAGAACGGCCAAGGGCTTGTCAGCAAGTTCAAATCTCCACCAGATTGCCGGATACTGGAGGCGAACTTTTGACATTTGTCACACTTTCGAACATAACTCTTCACATCTTTTTGCATGTATGGCCACCAGTATCCTTGCGTCATTGCTCGGTGCGCAAGAGACCTCCCGTCCGTGTGGCTTCTATACACCCCTTCATGGATTTCATACAACAGGGGTTCCACTTTATCCTCGGGGACACAAAGCAACAGTGGTCCCGAGAATAATTTTTGGTATAATTCCTGATCATCTGACATCTAGAATCTAGGAGCTTTGAGCTTAATCTTTCTGGCCTTTCTGATATCTTCGGGAAGCACTCTTTTCGTCAAATATGCAATGATAGCCTTCTTCCATCCCGACGGTGTTTGCATTAGGGTTGGCAACACTTGTTCGGCCTTTGTTTTGTCTATGCTTGGAATTTTTTGGTTCTCAACCAGTATGCGCCGAGTTACCTCCGAGGCCAATGCGAACGCCAAATAGGCTAGTGCGTCGACGTGGGTATTATGATCCCTAAGAATTTGGGAAACTTCCACTTTTTCTAACTTTTCTATCCTGGATTTTGCCTTCTCGTGATACGCCTTTATTATGCTATCCCGGACCTCGAAATCCCTATTTACCTGGTTCACAACTAGTTGGGAATCACAAAATACCTGAAGGTGTCTGACTCCGATCAAGCATACAGAATCCAGTCCTGCTAGCAACGCCTCATACTCGACTTCATTACTAGACGCCTTAAATTTTAATCTAATTGCCCTTTCTATAATGAATCCTTCTAAGTTGGCTAGCACAATACCTATCCCTACCACCTTGCGTTCGAGGATCCATCAACATGAAGATCCCAAACGTCCTCTCTTAGAGCCTGTGACGTTGGTGGGGGCTCGGACGCAGAGAACTCGACGATGAAGTCTGCTAGGTTTGTACCAGATCTCGAACTCCCCAAGCTCTATAGCCCATTTGGCAACCCTCCCAAAAATATTGGCCCTGTGAAAAATCGATTTGAGAGGCTGATTTGTCAGGACTTCTATGGCGTGAGCCTAGAAATAGTGTCAAAACTTTCTCGTTGGGACTACCAATGCTAGAACCAATTTCTCCATCGAAGAGTACCTTTTCTTAGTGTCGAGCAAAGTCTTGCTTATGAAATATACGGGTCTTTGGGCTCCTTCGCTATCTTTGACTAGTGCCCCGTTTACGGCATCTTGACATACTGACAAGTAAAGACTAAGCACTTATCTCGCCACCAGGACGGATAAAGTTGGAGGATGTTTTAAGTACTCTTTGATCCCCTCAAGAGCTCGACCATATTCCTCATCTCATACCCCTTTAGCCGTCCCCTTCAACTTGACAAAAAATAGCCTGCACTTATTGGAAGACTTGGAAATAAATCGATTAAGAGCTGCCAACATCCCAGTCAATTTTTGGATATCCTTGATGGTCCTAGGCGCTCGGACATTCTAGATCGCTTGTATCTGCTCGGGGTTCGCCTCGATTCCCCGATGAGTAACCAAATACCCCAAAAACTTTCTCGAGCTCACCCCAAAAGCGTATTTCGAGGCGTTTAATTTTAGGCCATACTTCTAGAGGATAACGAATGTTGTCCCGAGATCATAAAGATGGTCAGCACTCTTTTTACTTTTGAACAGCATGTTATCAATGTACACCTCCATAGTTTCATCGAGCTGGTCTTTGAAAATTTTATTCATTAAACGTTGGTAAGTCGACCTAACATTCTTCAACCCAAAAGGCATAACCGTGTAACAGTAGATCCCCCAGGGCGTAATGAACATCATTTTCTCCTGATCTGATTCATGTAAGAGAATCTAGTGATATCCCGCGTGAGCATCCATATAGGTGATTTGCTTGTGGCCGGGTGTTGCGTCTACCAGCTGATCAACCTTGGCTAAAGGGTAATCGTCCTTGGGGCAGGCTTTGTTCAGGTATGTGAAATTCATGCAAACTCGTCATTTTCCCTCTTTCTTCTTGGCGCACACAATGTTGGATAACCACTGAGGGAACTGTACCTCTTTGATAGAACCTACCCCCAACAACTTATCCACCTCTTCGTCCACAGCCTTCACATGACGAGGCGTCGTTCTTCGGGCCTTCTACCTAACGGGTTTGATGAGGGATTCACATGGAGCCGATGAGTCATCACCTCGGCACTTATCCCTGTCATTTCGGTTTGGGTCCATGTAAAGACATCAGCATTGCGGCGTAGGAATGAGGCCATATCATTTTTCTCTGCGTCGCTGAGTGACTCCCTTATCAAACAGTATTTCTCACCGTTATCTAGGCTCAAGAGGATCTTAACCAAGGCCTCCATAGACTAGTCAGCTGGTTCTGTAATGGGCTCGTCCATTCCCGACCGACCGCTTTGTAATTGCTATTTGGCAACCACCGCGTCGGGATCACGTTCCTGACTTCGACCGCTAACTCCAATTTTCACCGCGACATAGAAATAATTTTTCGCCGATGTCTGATCACCCCAGACTTTCATTATACCCCTGCGGTGTTAGAAACTTTATCTTCTGATGATAGGATGATTGGACCGCCTTTATCGCATGCAACCACGATTTTCCCTTAATAACGTTGTACGGGGAGTCGGAGTCTACCACCACAAACTCCACTGGGGTGGTCACCACTCCTGCGCGTACCATGAGGGTGATCTTTCCAAGAGGTAGGGCGCTGAAACCATTGAAGTTGATGAGGGGGGTCGTTACAAGTTCCAGGTCCCCCTACGAGAATCCCCTTTTGCGAAAAAGGTGATCATACATCACCTTGGAACTTTTCGACCCACAAAATAATCACCAATGCATCCTTGTGGGAAAGAACCACCCCGCCGAGGTCAGCATCAAAAAATTGGATAAACCCCGGCACCACTTCGCAGTTTCTTGGGCGGCCGCTCCTCACCCCTTTTTTTCCACCCTGATTGCTTGAGAGACCTTCTCTAACTCAGCACGAAAGAAGTTATACGTAGGCCTCTCCATGGTGCAAGCATGAATAACATCAATCATGGGCGCCTCCTCAGCTGACACCTTGGCTCGCTCCCTCGCCGATCTTTCACGAGGACCCCTATCAATGAACTCCTCGAGGTGTCCGTCTTGCACCAATTTTTCAAGGAAGGATTTATAAACCTTGCAATCCTCCGTTAAATGACCTACATCTTTATGATACGAACAACGAAAGGTCGTATTCCTTGTCAATGAGTCTTCTATCATCCTCAGGGGCCACCTGAAGTAGGGTTTATTTTTAATTTTAGGGAGTATCCTGTAAATGGGCTCTTTGAAGACCGTGTTCACCCTTTGGAATGACAGACGAGTAGGGGGTAGAACAGGCCCTCCCCTTCGGGCAGGCTACTCCCTCTCTGCACCGGGACCCTACTCTCAGGCGTGTTGGATTCTTTCTCCACTCGGACATATTTGTTAATCCGAGCCATCAAATTTTTCATGTCTGTCGAAGCCTTCTTAGTCAGCTATTTGTACAAATCAGTGTCCCGGGACAGCCCCGGCCTAAACGATGTCGTGGCCAATGCCTCTGAACATACCTCCACCTCATTGACCTTATCCCAATATCGGACAACATATTGTCGAAGTGTCTTTCATCCTTTTCGCCTAAGCATCAACAGAGCCCCGATGTCCTTCGATTTCTTACTACTGGTGATAAATCGAGCTATAAAGAGCTCCATCAATTGTTTTCAGGACCTGATGGTCTCAAGAGCCAAGTTCTCATACCATCTCATGCCTGTGTCCTCTAAGCTCATGGAAAAAACTCGGCACAACACCCTTTGATCAGTATCGTAGATTGACATCAATTGTTTGTATTGTCGCAAGTGACTCTCGGGATCGGTCTTCCCATCGTAGATTTTGAACGTGGGACAGTAAACTTCTTCGGTATTTCGGCCTCCCTAATAGTCCGAATGAATAGTGACATGACTTTGTCTGCATAGAACTAGGGCTCAGGGTTGCGATAAGCGACGGGGTGGACCCTAGGATCCCCTCTTGGCCTTTCTTCTCGAGGCCTCTTGGGTGTGGACTCAGCTTGTGATTCGGCGGCTTCAATATCCTTAGGTATCCTCGACGGAGGTCCCACCGGGACAAACTTGTCTTTTGGCCCGATTCTGAATTTTCCTTGGAGGCCGAGAACCCACCTTGGCGGTTACGTCTCTTGGGTGAACGTCTAAGCCAGTCTTTCCTGGAGGGTCTATGTCAGGGAGGCCTAGAAAGGTTTTGGCCGGGGACCTGGTCCCCGAGCTCGCGACTATGCCCGTCCGCGCTTGCTGACTGCTCAAAATCGTCAAGCCGCCGCTGGACCTTGGCGTTTTCCTTCTCAAGCTGATTAATGCATTTGTCCATCCGGTTTTCCACCATCTCAACAATATCACGGGCCATGAGGTCATGCCCCCCAAGGCCCTGATCCATAGGGAGCGTTCGTTGCGAGGAATGCTCCCCTTCACCTGATTGGCCCAACGGACCCGATTCCAGAACCATTGGAAGCCGGACGGGCTCTGCGTTCCTCACACGCACACTTGCTCCTTCACCCTGAAATCGAGTGTTCACCATCAGACGATGGCTACCGGGAAAGATGCTCTCGTTTCCTACATACGAAGCCAAATTACACGGGATAATTCCTACAATAGTTTGAGACAGCGATCTCCAAGCTGGCAAACCTGAAACAACTGGGTTAGAAAAAGGGGACTAGGTGAACACCCGTCTTATCCCCTCCGAAGCTTAAGTCAGTCTAAGGTCGAAGGTTTTAGCTCAATGAATAATCTTTTTCTGGTTCAAGTTTGCGTATCTTTGTCCATTTTTGTGATGAGTATTTATACATGAATTAACAATGATTGTCAAAGGTCTCCAGTCCCATTTGGATATCTAACATCTAACACATCATTCATCGCACAATGAGTGTTTTATACTCACGTCTCCTCCTATTAAATGCTAGGATGATGGGATGAGCGCTCGGCTAAATGCCGAGCATTTATGCCCTTCCCCGATTACCCAAATCTCTCAGATCGGCATCTAACATCAATTGATCATTGAATACTTGGGGGAACAGTTCCTCGGGGGGGGGGGGAATTGTGTTGTCTTGGCGCATCTGTCATTAATGCTTAGTCATCATGATAGTAGGCCTAGACTCTTAGAGTGCAGGTGCTTACAGACGCGCATTTATTTGTCTTGTCACCATCACTCACTCCGTCGTAAATGATGGGTCACGTCGTATTAAATACGATGCCAACAGTCGTACTCGACTGCTCCGGGTCACCATACCTCGGCGCCCTTTGGACATCCCAATGGCTTCATTACTCCACATGTCAACCTAGGGGTTGTAGAGCTACCTAGAGTCCCGCCAGCATCTTCTTTTTGTTTTGGTCTGAAATCAACATTACGTGAATGAAAAAGAGAGAGAGAGGGAGAAAAAAAAATCGAATCCTCTCCTCGTTTGGAGAGAAAGAGATGGGCATACCTCCAAATCAGTCCACCTCCGTCGTCTGGTGTGAAGTGGCGCTCAAGATCAGCCAAGGTTGTGAGAGAGGGAAAGGGGTTGTGCCCCAAGATCAGCCACCTTCAGTACACGATGGTCAGCCAAGATCAACCACCTTCAGTACACAATGTTTAGCCAAGTTTGTCGTTGTAATTCAGCAATTTAGGGCAAAAAAAATTGATCAAGGTTATAAGATGAAAGGAAAGGGGTTGTGTCTTTACTACATCAAATCGTCCGATTTTTAAAAGTTGTTCGGTTCACTGTTTTTTACAAAAACTGGCTAGTTTTTTGGTTTTTATTCAGTTCTTTTCCTTATGCGGTCCAATTAGAGAACCAAATCGATTAAGGTCCCAGGTCACGGTTGAACCGGTTCGATTTTAATAACACTGTTTTACACCCATTGAACTATAAAATACTCAAATCATCATAACCCTTCACAATAGAGTAGGTCACGCAGACCTAACCACGTAAATTATGTTTTACTTGTATTGACTCTCAACATTTATTACTACGTTCAATATTTGACAGGTGTGTACATTTTGTGCATCATCAATTATAAGATATTAAAATTGACTTCAAACAACTTCATTTTATATAAACTTGATCACCAAATTAAATCATAACATTACTTTTATTTTATAGTAATTTTTGGTATGTCTTTCGTGCGGTAGCTTACTCCATCTTGTACATTTCTTTGCAGCAATAAGCATGTAATATATACAAATTCCTACGTACGCTACAATATGGTCTCGTTTTCTACTTTTGAGGTATAATATTCTTGTGCAAAAAATGTGTTATATCATAAGTACTAAAACTTGAATAAAAAATTAGTTGAGTATGTCAAAACGAAAATAGAGGGGAGAGAGGGTATCAGCACGTGTGTAGAGACTAGAACAAGTAAGCTTACATAAGGGTCTGAGTTCATATGTCGTACTCTATTATTGGCACGGACGACATCGATTCATTCGATTACTCTTTACTCCTCAAAATCCATCTAGGCATTCCTAAAATTTGAGAGAATGATAAATCACTTCAAGCAATCATTAGCGACCTAACATTTCTTCTGTTTTGATGAAAAGATAAAATTTTATTAATCAAAAATATTCCAAAAAATGAGAGGCACAATATAATCAGGCATTTGTTCCAACCAAACTACACTACTATCTACTAAAAAAGTAATACGTCCAACTATAAACATTTCAAACATGCTAAAACCTTTCACTGCACTTCGAATATCATGTAAAATGGCACCCAAAGGGTCTAAATCCCCTTGGGAACTCTGGATAGATGTCATAACTCTCACGCTTGTAGAAATGAACAACGTTATAAAATTCAAATAAAATTAAAAATTATAACGCAAATTCATATTATTTTTTAAATGAGTGAGTCTCATTAATTTTTTCAGTAAAACCTACTCATCCCACATTCATCCAAAAAATAATATATATTTAAATTTTATTTTTAATTTTATTTAGATTATATAACGTTTTCCTCCGAAAATTCTTGTTGCTTAGCAAATTGGATAACTACTCTTGCCGCAATAGATTCCGCCGTCCTAACACTTCTGATAAGTGGAGAAGGTGAATGAAGTTGTATTCCACTTAAAACATTTGATTTGCTTTTGACTTGTTCTCTACATACACATCACTCTTATCAAGTCAACCAACCAACAACTTAAGCATCTTTTAGTCTTGTTAATTAAGCTGGCACGCTCTATAGTGTTACAGCCGGATCCTTTTCTCAAATTCCTAACGTTGTACAATGAATTTAGTCTCACTACACATATTGTGAAAGCCAGCTATAGAAATCCAATGTGGCACCATAATTAAAGAGAGAAAGAAAGGATAAGCACGCAGCAGGATTAACAATGGATTGCTCCGTGTTAGATTTGTGTTGTATTTAAATTGTTCGTGTTAAACATTACTTGATATATACTCTCGACCCCTATATATATATATATATGGGTGTCATGTCAAATTTATATTGTATATAAGTTGTGTTTAACCAAAATCTATTTATTCTAATAAGTCTAAGTAATTCAATTGTTAACTACTTGAACATGATAAAATTAAATCTAAATTTTCTAATTTCATATTGAGTTCGTGTGTTGCATCTAAAATTGTGAATCCATAAGAAGTAATTCTATTTTTTTTAAATACTGTTAAATAATGATGATACCAAAAACATGATTATGGTTGAACTCGAGCTTTTAGCTCGGACCTTTCTAGCTCGGATCATTCAGCCCATTATAGATAATCAGAGGGTTCAAGTTGACACCTCCTACCCAGCAACTACACCCCCATAGGAACATCGATGACAACAGGCTTCTACCCAAGCGCTATGCATAAATCATAACGATCTCATATTTGGACAAGGAAATCGCAACCGCCTCAGTATTATCCATATCAATCACATAAAAATACGCAACCGTTACAAGAAGAAGACAATGATCACACCGAGGCTCTGGCAAGACCTTAGAAGACTATAAATAAGATGCATATTCCACTCAATGAAGAACAAACAACTAGCCTAAACAAATGGTCTGTGTAATCTTCCCCCCTTTATCAATAAAATCATCCCTAAGAGTAGGAGGCTCATTTGAGAGTGAATTAGTCAAGCTCTCCATCTGATGAATCACTATAAACCCTTTGTGTCCAATTTTCCATCTCTCTTGTTTAAGTCTTAAGAGCCTAAGACCTCCGACAGAGTCATTCATTGATCCACTAATCCCTAAAAATCATAAACTCTGTTCAATTAGGCCACAAGTGATCCACTAACATACACGTGACAAACATGGGCTTATGGTAAGTTTGTCATTTAGAATAGGAAACAAACTTTTCTTCAGTATATAATTATGGACTATAACGAAAGCCAACCAATCATCCATGATTATTCATGCAAGTTGAAGTTGGTGGTTCTCGGCTTCCTCAGGGTTGGTCCATTGAAAGTGCCCAACTACCACCAAAAAAATAAACCAAAAGTTATTGTTTTTTTACCTACTCCATTCTTTTTATTAGCTGAGGATGAGAGAGAGAGACATTCTTTCGAATATAATTATTTTATTATTTTGTTGTAATGAGAATTCATTGAAGTATAACCTAATTCAAAATAATTATAATTTTTATATACTATTTAAATGTAATTCATTCTGAGTTAAAAAAAAGTCCGTTTCTATTTTCTTGAATTTTAATTTTTTTTGTATTTTTGTAAATATACGTGACGTTACTACGTTAATGGTAATTAAGCCCATTACTAACAAATAAGTATCTAAACAATTCAAATAAACTACCCAACACCTTTCCACCACCCATACCCAAATGCCCCCACCTTTCCACCACCCACAAAACCAGCCGGCCTTATCATATTATGTTCCCCATACATAGGTTTACTGCTTAGGTTCTTTTTATATTTAAGATTGCTTATCTATTTATTCATTTATATACATTTATCTATCTATATATATAAAAATAAATAATGTTTTAGGGAGGGGCTTTAAGAAGTATTCCCTCCTTAGTTTTTAATTTATAGAATTTTGGATTATCTAATTATATTTCAAAAGCTTTTTTAAATCATATTTTGATATGTGTAACTTATAAACTATCTATGGCTTTTTCAACTAACTACCCATCATATATTTATTCTTATTTAAGAAATTATTTTTTACTTCCCAATAACTTTTCAAATATAAAAATTAGAAAGGAGAATGATGAAGATAAAAATAACAAAAAATGATGAGTTATAAGTACTGTGTACCGAACGAGTGGACACTAATTAGATCCTATTTAGTTATAACTTTTAGTGAAATGTCCCGTTTGATACGATAGTTGAATCATAAGTAAACAAATATTTTAGAAATTAATGCAAAATCAAGAATTAGATCCTGCAGTTTTGAAGATCTTTCAATAGCAGATCTTTCATCATGAAAATATCTATGACCCACGATGCAAATAAGTCACCCACCATTATATTGTCCGGGTCATTGTTTTTTTTTGACCGATATTGTTTTGCAATACTGCAATCTGTATGAAATTATCGTCATGCTCAATCTCTTCTATATAAAATTTCGAAGGTATTATTTGATAACCGTCCTGCGATGCCACAACAGATTACCTTTAATCAATAGTCGATATCACAATGGGTAGAATGGGGACTTAGCTGCATTTTTGTGGCGACCACTGATAATGCAGAACAAGAACAAGCGATCGAATTGTTCCTTATCTAATAGAAAAAAGTTCAATTATGACCCACCTACCTTTTTGTACCATGATGTGATGCGTTGTAGTAGTTGGATCATGCAGTATAATAAAGCTTACGAGAGGTTCCTACCATTGGAGGCCGGGAATACATCTTTACTACATATTACACATATCCGACCCTCCCACCCTCACAGTGGCAAACTTCTTTATCTACTGAGTCTAAGCCTGTACCACCCTAAGAAGAATATATTTTTCTTGGTCGAAATCTGAAGGAAAAAGTTTTAGTGAGAACTCCGTCTCACCATTACCATCAACAAACCTTTTAAAGTATTGATACGTTTCACTACAGATAAAGGAGAATCAATTCAAAGAGATCACTTACGTTGCACTGAGACCAATTATATTCTCGATATTGAATGAATGGTGCATCATTTTCAATTGGATGGACGGTCTTTTTTCGAATAGTTTTAGTGCGCTTTTTTCTTCTGATTTAAGTAGTGGAGAGCCGTTCACTTTGGTGTACCTGTACTTATCCACCATCAAGCATCGTCCTCACTCATTTTCAAAGCATGTTTCTGTGAGTTTGAGGCTTGCTTGCCTTACCTTACAGTTAGCTTTCTTCTCATCCAACTGTGGGTGTCAACATTTTAGTTTCGATCTTTTTATTATCTTTTTTCACCTAACAAGTATTATATACCGGGACAATAGTATTTGCATTAACAATTAAATTAAAAGAAAATTTCATCCACCCCCCCTCTAGTTATGTCTAAATTCAATGACACACTCTTCCAACTTTGAAATTTTACTGCACCCCTTCTGGTTTAAACTTTTAAATCAAAAACACCCCCTTGATGGTAATTCTTAACTTTGTTAGTACAAAAAATAACGATTTGACTATAAATTTTTTGAAAATGTCAAAAGAATCAAAACTACCATTCATTATGCAAATATATTAAAATACCCTCAACTATTTTTCCACAATATATACCACATATTTTGTTGTTTGTGAAGGTCTAAAACGATATGGGATTGCTGGAAGACAATAGGGGACTAAAACTAACCATTATTTTTCAACTCGTTCTCTACGGTAATCGATCACTAAATTGATAAAAAAAATATATATATGTATTTTTTTTTTCTTGCAGGTTTGTAAATATTTTTCATGCAATTTTTCATGCAGATATTTTAAATTTTTCTCATGCAATTTTTTTTTTTAATTTTTTTCATGCAATTTTTTTTTTAATTTTTTCATGCAAATTTTTTTCGTCGAAAACACTCATGAGACTTTTAAGTCATTAAGTCCATTTTCTTATAAGTTGTTAGATAAGAGGTACACTTTTTAATATCTTATTTTCTTATATCTAAATTCTCTTTGTGGTATCTTTTTTTGTTGTTCATTATAAATTATAGGATTTTAAATTTATTTTATAGTTAAAAATAATTTTTTTATAATAAAATTACAATCAATAAAATCAATGTCAAAATTTCATCAATTTCTAACTTCTCTGATATCGTTTGTCCTTCACAACGTCACCTGAATACTCTTCATACATCACTCTTCATATATAAAATGTAAATATTATTTGATAAATTTTAATATTAATTAAATAAATTTGGTCTTAATATGATAAATTTAAATATTAATTTGGTTTTAATTTAATAAAATTAAATATTAATTCAGTGTTGATTTGATAAAATTTAATATTAATTGAATAAATTTAAATTTTACTTTAATGAAATTGAATGTTCATTTGATGTTAAATTAAATAAGTGATATTAATTTGATAAGGTTAAATGTTAAATTAATAGAATTTAATAAAATTAAATATCAACATGGTGTTGATTTGATGAAATTAAATAATAATTTAAAATTAAATAAATAATATTAATCTGATGAAATAAAATATTAAATTAATATAACTTAACGCTAATTTGATAAAATTAAATATCAATGTATGTTGATTTGATGAGAAGAAATATTAATTTAGTTTATATTAAATTGATGAATCTAAAAATTAATATAATAGGAGTAAAAGAGAGTGAAATTGAAATTTCAAAATTACGAGGGATTATTGCTAAAGAGAGGTCTATTTAAAGAGGTGTCGTTGAAGTTATGTATATTTACGGAGAGTATCGTTGAAGTTATGTCTATTTACAAAAAGTGAAAAAAATTTACCAATAAAACATTCAGGGTATTTTTATAAATTAACAATCACAATTAACATCATAATTGGACAAACACTGACAAGGGGTGATAATGAAGTTTCATAATCAGGAGGTGTGTCATTGAATTTAGACATAATTACAAAAGGTGTGGATCAAATTTTCCCATAAATTAAGCATACCAGATTGGTACACGTGTGGTGAACTTCACAGCAAGCATATCAGAATCAAATACACTTCCCATTGCACTACAGGCCGGAATGTATATTATACATTATACCCCCAAAGTACACAGAATGTAAGCCATGCCAAATTGCCCCCATTTCTGGTTCCATAATCACTTCATTTTGTACAAAAGACGAAAAAAAAAATGGAACCTCTATGTGTGAATGCCAAAAAACAGTCAAAATGACAATGCAAATCAGCTCAAGTGCTAGGAAACAACCCTGCAAGCAATCACTTCACCAGCTCCTTTGATATGAGATACCGGAAAGCAAAATTATGAGGAAGCCATTCAATGCTCTTGCGGGATTTCTCTAGCTGACATCTCTTAATGCTCTTCCTCAGAGATTCGGGTAAAGACTTTTGGAGCATCTCAATCACACCAGCCTGACACAACCCTGAATCCTTGGCATAGGACTCAACGATCTTTGGCAATAAGATCTTCTGGTTCTTCCGTACACCGAAGGTAGCCCGAATGTACTCTTCTTTTGCAGCTTCCAGCTCTTGAAATACTCTCTTGGGTGTGTAAACACGCACCTGAAAAGGAAGGAAAGTCAACCCAATTGGAGAAAAACCTTAGAAATATAGGTGATATTTACACCATGCATCTGGTTCTTCATATGTCTCCTTCATTATTTTGATTTTGTTGTTCCTCAGCCATTGTGTATTTGGTGGGTACATATAGCTAAATTCAGGACAACACACACACACACACATGTAAATATCATTGAGATGTACTCCAAACTAATTAATTGGAACTAGTAGTCCGGAGCAAATTGATGTTTTGGAGTTGTTCTTGCCAGTCACCTAACATATATCATTGTAAGGAAATCAAAAGCACAATGCAGACTTTGATGAAGGATTCAGATTGTGAGGAATGGATGTGATTCTTCATTAGTTTTTAGCAATTACAAAGAATTTCTGGTCACTCTGGGGATTCATCAATTTGGGCAATTCAAGAATGTTAACATGGTTATAAATAATCCTGTAAACTAACGCTGCACAACAATGCAGCGCTTATGGCAGAAAAAAGGGGCAGCCCAGTGGACGAGGCTCCTGCCACTGAGGGATCTAGGGCAGCCAGCGATAATGGTAGAAATTAAATGAAATATAAGAGTACCGCAGGATCAGAATGGCTCCCCAAACAGAGGGAAAAGTGCAACAGAGGTTCTGGATGCTTAATTGCATATGCTTGTCGTCCATCTCCTGCTTTAAATTTTGTTCTGGAAGAAAGTAACAAGCGGAGCCACTACAAACAAAAGCAAGCACTATGAGCACTACAAAAAACATGAAGTCAGTTTAAATCTACTGAAGTAAATAGAAACCATGAAATATCTGCTTGGTTTTGTCTCTAAATTGACTTCGACTACATTTTTTTTATATAAATTTTTGGCAAGGTGCTGGGAGGCAACTGGCAGGGAAGAGGGCAATGGAGCCAGCAGGAGGGATGAGTTTTGACAATTTTTAGAAGAAGAAACAAAGAAATGAAAATGCAAAAAGAATATCATCAATGCACTCAAATAGGCCCTCATTTGCGTCCAAGAAAAGGATTTCATGACTGGTAATAAGATTTAGGCCCAAAATCACATTACAGAACTCGACCATATGGAATCCGGGGTATAACTGCTCATATAAAAGATGTCAACGGTTGTATCAAATGATTCTGACAGATCATACATACTCTGGAAAAACAAAGCATAGCATCTACCTGTCCAGGGCGAGACATTCGGCATCCTAGAACAGAGCTCTGTATTACATCTGCACTTACTACATGACCGCCAATATTGTACGCAGCCTGGATAGAATTGAAGTGTAAGGAAATAATCCTCAAAATGAATTACTTCAAAGACAAACCAATAAGGTACTCCTTACCTTTAAGAGTAGAAATACTCTCTTCACATTGTTCTGTGGTATTCCATAAGCCAAAAATGCCTGTTAAACAAAAGCTAAATGTTATTGGCTCAGATCAGAGGTGGAACTGCTTAAACTAGATAATGCTGCTATATTCAAGTATCTATCTGTGAATATCATTACATGCATCACCAACGCATTGTGTATGTTGATCCAGAATGCTAGCTTTTCCTCATGTTTCAGCATCCTGGGATCTATTTCTTCAAGCCGTGAAATAAGCAACCTACAAGGTAGTAATCATGAGCAAAACCGCTCCAAAGTACAGGTTCCAAAGGAAATTTGATATGCTCGAGTTGCCTTATATCATCATAGCTAGTATAGCAAAACTCACACCATAAAAGCTCACCTGAAAGTTTGTAACATGTGTTCGATATCACCCAATTTCTGTCTATCTCTATATAAACATTGCACTTCAACCATTGTGCTGTATGGTCCACTGAACTCCTTCAGCCCTTCAACATGGAAAGGGTTATCTAACCGCATGTCAAAAGATGAATCTTTCCTAAAGCCTGGACTCCACATATCATACTGATCTTTTGGAGAAAAAGCACTCGCTGATGACAAAGATGACGTAGGAGATGAGAGGTCATGATTCGTGCGAGGGGGATCAGCAAGCTTGCAATAGATGGCTGACATACACTTCACCATTTCCTCAGAAAGCTTATTTGGAGTCTCTGGAAGATGATCAGAAATACGAGTACCAAGATGCTCTGCCAAACTGATTACATTTGAAGTGGCATTCTGCGCAAACTGTATAGAAGCCATCAATAGTCAAGACCCATAGAAACCAGTTGTAGTTCTAAATTTACAATGAACTAAACTCCTATAAAATTATTTTTCCCATAATCACCAATTCCAAAGGGAATGCCGAAAATAGAGCTCGAAATAACAATATAGAGACACAGCATCATATCTTTGTTGCCCCCCCCCCCTCCCAAAAAAAACCAAAAACAAAAAAAAGTACTAGAGCAGTAAATAATTGGTCAACCAAATGAAAATGAAAAACAACACAAGGTAACACCTTTCATGTAGTGATATGGCAAGTTGTGACAGGTAATCGTAAAGCAGTCAAATCCATCTGTAGCAGTTCTAATATTATGGGATATAATTCAAGTTACCTCCATCATGGACAAAGGTTGGGAATGACATGATCGCACAGCTTTACCCATGGACTCTGCTGGAGGAGAAGTTCTATTTGTAAGAGCTGAACACTGAGATATTGAGGATTGACATCGAAGAATGCCGGCATCTAGTAGCTTCTCTTTGTCCCCTGCGCCATTGGACTGCTTCAACGGAATGGGAAGGGACCGAAAATCAGCTTGAACTGCCGCATTTCCCCTTTTTAAAGTTATATGGGGTGTTGAGACTTCTAGATGCTTCTCTTTTGGGGCAGACAAAGGTGAACTTAACTTTTCACCTTTTGTAGAAGGAGGTAGAGGGGAAATTTGTGGATCAAATGCTCTCCGGTACAATGAGAGAAGATACTGCTCCAAATGCCCAACTTCCAGCTCTAGTACTGAGATTTCTCTAATTAGTTCTGTAGCCGGCTGGGTTCAAACACAACATTTTTTCAATGCAACGACCAAGATATGGTGTGGATAAGGCAGAATAATAACAGTAGTGATAGCAGCTAATGCCAGAATCTATGATACATTAAAACTTACTTCTTCAAAATACTAGTATATGTCAGACAGGTACAATATGAAAACAGACAGTCTCGTTTACTATAGGATAACAAGTAAAACAAATTCTACGCTGAAATTTTGTTATAGACTTCAGACCATAAAGATATGATAAAAAAGAAAGGAACTATCACGGATAAAACATTCAGTGAAACTACAGGAGCACCCGAAAAGCTAATTATATGTTCTTCTCTCCATCGGAACAATAGGGCCATTATGTTCATTAATAACTTGTTGAAAAGATGAAATATAACCAAGGTATATCTTTTTTATCAGAGGTTGAATCGATCATTAGATAAAGAATTAGGCCAAAAATTAGGATACATTCTAAAAAAATAAAACTTCCATCGAAGAGAAACAAATGAAAGGCTTTCATAAAAATTCTCGTAGAATCAAGAATGAAGTTTTCATTCTGTACATACCAGCTCATGAATTAGTAAACTGCATCCAATTTCCAAAAAAATTCCAATTGTTTCGAACTTTCCATTTGGAATAATTTCAAATAAAAAAAGGAGCCATAATGTGTTTCCGCCATAACGGAAAAAAAGAAAAAAAAGAATCAGTTACCTTAGGCATTGAGATTTCATTTGTGATATCATGCGAGGAAGACCTATAACCCAATGCTTTTTCTAAAGCACAGCGTACTGCAACTTGGTCCTGTAATCTTTTCTCAAGCTGCAGTATCTGCATAGAAGATAAACTAGAAATCATCAAATAATGTTTTCATGAAGAGCCCTCCCACAATTCATAGTACAAGAACAAGAAGTACTTCAAGCCATTAAGTTGATTTAGGCTTTGAAAATTTTTATTTTCTTTTTCTGGGTTTGAAATCATTTTATCACGATTTTGGACCTACCTGTTTAGTTATTTACATTTTGCTTTGCATATTCTGGACCTAAATGTAACGGGACCTTCCAAATAATTTGTGTCTAGATCTGATGTGTTTATTAATGTACCTCTTGTCTTAAAGCATTTTGGGCCACAGCTTTTGGCGATTGTGTCTTCTTGGTCTTGTCCTTCAAGTTCTCCATATCCTGGTACCAAAACAAAGAGCATGAGATCTATTTTACGTATCCTATTGTCCAAAACTGATTCATTCAATCTGAGAGCTCTTATGATCAAAAAAGAAAAAAAAAACTGAGAGCTCTGTGTGCGTCATCTAGAATGGCATTTCATCTCATTTATCAAGGTGAAATCAAGAATGCAAAGACAAAAAATTAGAGATCATCATAGCAAAGTCGTGGACAGTCTAGATAAAAGTAAGTAATCATGCAAGTTACAAGACAACCACGCCATGATGTTGTGAGCTCCCTTCTTTCCTTTTCTTTTAAGGTCTCCTTTTTCACTTTTATTAGTTATTATTTCCCTTAGAGTTGACACTTTCACACTGAATAGTCCCTAGAATCACAAAAAACAAAAGGGCAGAAAAAAGTGTTCTTACCAACTTTAAACGGTGAGAAGCTTGAAGAGAATGATCTGAGTGATTTTCCTTGAATCCTCTCTTATCAGAAAAGCTGCCATTGCAAAGCCAAGTCATAAAATAATCAGAAAATAACCGAACAAGAAAGATTGAAACTTTTCATTGCATCTCTGGCCATTTCACATCTATATTCAAGCTTTATAACATAATTTATGTACCCTAGAATTATTACAAGAAAGAAGATCCAAGTTGATACTACTAGAATTCATTTCCTGAGACTTCACCAGGGAATATAGAAACCAACAGCCCTTGTTATCCAACTAACTACTAAAATTATTAAAAGATATAGAACTTGCAGAATAAAATAATTAAACTAACTATCAACTTATAAAATATATAATATATATATATATATATACATACATATACATAGAGAGAGAGAGAGATTATAAGCAAAAAAAAAAAAAGCCTTGATAATCAAGGCCTGAAAGTCCATTCAAGAGTTAATCAATGATTTACTTCGATGGCGAGTAATGATTCAATGCAACTAGGAAATAGCAACCCAAGAGACTACCAAGTCCGTAGATATCCCTTGTTAGGATTATCATTAACAAAATTGATTATGGCTTGATGAGAAAACTCTAGTTTCCACTTTCCCAAATAACCCATTTCAGAAGTCTTTCGAGTCCAAGAAACCCATCAACTCGCAAATGCCAAATACTGAACAGAGAAAGGTTTAGAATCAAATGGCTACCTCTTCGAACGCTTGTGGCTAGAAGTTTCTCCCAATCCAAGCGTAGTGTCATAGCCTTCAAAACCCATCTATGTAAATCAATCCCAAAACACAGCTATTTTCAGAAACTTTTCCCACCCAAATGTACAGAGAAGAACGTACAAGGATACACAGAAAACAGAGCAGAAAACACTTACACTCACACTCTCTCCTTAAGCAAACAAGTGAGTACCCAGATGGGATGTTTGGAAGATGAACCAGACCACTAGTCCAAAATGATCTGAGCGACCAAATGGGTCCTCAAAAACCTCTGCTTGGAATCAAAAACTCAACTTGTCTTCTTGCATTGCAACACCCTGTACGAGAGATCACTTGATAGCTTGCGTTGAGCAGAGTCTGAACAAAACAGAGCTCATGTGCATACGATAAACCCACAAATACGGCTAAGAAAAGGTGACCCTTTTGACCAGCTTGAATTCACTGTGAAGAGACTCGCCCAAATCTGTTAGCTTTTGGGCTATGGAGGAGCTTTTGGCGTTAAAAGAAGTAAAAACACTTTTACACTTCCGGGTTTTTTAGTTGGAAGAAATTCTCATGGTAGACGTCAAAAAGTAGATAAATTTACTCAACCAGAGGACAATTTCAAGCAGACGACTAATGAGGGGTCTCATAGTTTATTAAGATATGAGCAATTTCAACCCAATCCCCACATTCTCTTCTCTTGTTGGCATGCAAGTGGGAGTGGGTGAGCGTTCCTTACACCTTTGTCCCATAGCGCCAATCCACCATATAGCTTGCAGAGGTAGTGTGCCCCTATTTGAAGATCACCATGTGACCCATACTGTCTGATAATTACCCATAAACTATCTGCAAAAGGTAATTCTTATCCGCAAGGCCTTTCTAACTTTTTTATTTTTTTCAATGTATTCAGATAACTTACATCTATGCCGATTAATCTTCTTCTTAATTTAATTAAAAATAAATTATTTATATCGGGACTAAAATATTTATGTGTGATTTATTACTCATGGCTGAATCCTAAGAATTGTCAAAATTTAAATTTCAAATGTCTGAATTTATAATTTGTCTTTGTTATCACTTGATTTACCTAATTTAGTTTAAGACTTTTTTAACTTTTGGTGCAATATTTGTCCAATTTATTTTAGATTTTTTTTTTGATTAGTCACTACTCCAAGGAGGAATCCTTGAATTTTGCATTTTTGATCAGAAGGTCCAACAGTCAAAAAGTTCAACCTTAGGTTTAACAGAAATAAAAAGTCAAAAAAATTGAGAGAGAAAAAAAGGTAAATAGGGCAGCATCTCCAGGGTCACTGGCGTCAAAACTAGGATTTCAAGCCAAGAATGCCAAGGGGAATAAATATTAAAATGTACCACACTAATGTGTTAAAGTAGTTGTTCCTTTTTTATACATTCATATTCATGACAAAACTGCCAAATGAACTCAAAAACTGTTAGAATTATCTTCACCTATTTTTTCATTGCAGTGCATTGAATTCTAATTACTTTCTCCTTTTTAAACTTATGTAGATTAGTCAAACAATGATCGAGACATAAACCGTACACATCCTAAGTTTGAGTCTTAAAATTTACATAAAATTCATGTTAAAAACAACATGAGATTTACGAGTGATTGATCCATCCAAAAATTTATACGATGGAGACTATTTTTCATCACACAAAAACAAAATCTTTTTTTTTATTTTATACAAAGTGGCAAAATCTCTATTTCACTAGGCAAGTTAAGGTTTTCTAATAGAATAATGTTGTATCAATCATTTTTGTACACCATTTTTCTTACACTATCTGATGTGATACAATCAAAGTTATTGAATATTTAATATATTATGCAAAATTTGCTAATCTAACGGTTTATGTTGAAGTCGTGCACAAAAATAGTATAAAAAAAGGGTGTTGTGTAGCATTGTTGTTCCGAATAAACGCAGCCAAATGTTTCGAACAATGACAGAAAATCGAAATTGGTTATGTCAGTATGTGAGTTAACAGGACTTTCCTAGGCTAAGAGAGAAAGGCAGGCTGAGTCACCTCAAAAGGGATGAAAGTTGAGAGGTGAGTGTTGACAGGAAACATTGGATGCTTGAAAGGAAACGAGGTTTTGTGTGTTTTCTCTTTGTCTAATCTCACTTTGAAGATTATATGAGAATGGTAGATACCCCACGCCACGTTGTCCTTGAGTATCAAAGAGACTAACGTTTGTCACAGAATCCTCCAAATAAAATAAAACATATTTATGGTCCTTGACCTTTTCCAAGATCGATACAAAGGAAAAGGATGTATGTAGCAAGGCTGTCAGCCCTCCCTTTGTCGCCATGTAGAGACCTACTCGGATAAAAAGCTTCTTTTACTCAGGTTACAAGTGAATGAACCTGTTTGCATGTGCGTGTGTGTGTGTGTGTGTGAGAGAGAGAGAGAGGGGGGGGGGGGGGGGAAGGTCATCTTGGTGAGTTATTGGTTGATGTATTTTTTTTTTTCCCTTTTTTTTTCTCCTAATGGTAATATGTGGTATGCTTGTAACTTTAGACTTGTAAGAAACTTTTATAGTGGGTTTGGTTAGATGGAAAGTTGGATGGGTGAAAATAAGGGAAAGAAAATGGGATGAAAAGAAAGAATTTTTGGTATTTGGTTACAAAGGACAATAGGAGGGAAAGAAAATTTGGAGGGAAAGTATTTTCCTCTAGCCCATTTTTTTTTTGGCCCCTCAAAAGTGGGAGGAAAGTGAGATGCAAAATTGAAGACAATTAATTTTTTGAACAACTTGACTTTTTTGCCCTTAAATATACTTTTAAATATTATGTCATAATTTTAATTCAAAACCTGCACATTTTTTAAGAAACGCTTCTAAATTATGCTATTACATATATTTTCCCTATGTATTTTTTTTGGTATACATATCTATATTTATTTGTTTATTTATTTTTATAACTAATTAGATCGACGCTAAATCTTGAAAAAATTATTTATAATAAAAAAATATTTATATATATAAAAGTATAATAGTAAATTAAGTACATGTATATTTTCTTTTTTCTTCTAATACTAAGCAATATAAAATAAATTCTTCCAATTTTTCATCTGTCGTACTAAATATAAAGAAAGAAAAATTCTTCTAAGGATAAAAATTCTATTCCTCACACTTTTTTATCTATTCAATTTTTCATATCTCCTACTAAACAGAACATTAGTGTTATAACCACCTATTTTCTATTATCACTATCTTTGACAATTGAAAATATAATTCTTCATTTTTGGGTTTAAGAGAAAGATAGAAATGGTCGTTTTTAGGTTCATATGATAGTTTAAGCTTGCTCATACTCATCAGGATGATGGAAAAAGCTCTACAATGTGGGTTTGTGAGTGAGAGAGAGAGAGAGAGAGAGAGAGAAGTAGGTAATGAACCTTGTAGCCCTGTAATGGACAAGTAACTTCTATTTTATCTTATTATCAATTTTTAAATGAGTAATTCACATGGGATAGTTTCTGATGTCAAACTCAAAAAGATTCTCATGAAGTTTGATGTAAATAATACAATGATATTGAAGTAAGTGAAGGACCATTTTTCAAATGAAACTGACAGACATGCTTTGTGGTTTCATGAATAATTGAGCTGTATTAATGATATTCTTTTAATTGTAGATTACAAAACAATGACATCCTCCTATATATTACCGATAGGGCACACAGATTTCCATGTTACTGAGATTTTTCTCGAAAATTTGTTCAGATTCCCCAATGTTTTTGTGATTTTAAATTGGAAAAAAATATTGGTTCTTGAGCTGTCCTTATTTCATACATGAAATTTGTAATTTAAATTGTGCCAAAATAATACCACACTTCCTATCAATTGAGACGGTCGGGTCGAGAGTGTTTGGATTAGTTTATGTACATTTTAATTACTCCCATTTTTGAGTTTGTAAGTGTTGCTTAGCAATGAAAAGGTGCGGTGCCCAAATCATATTCACTAGGTCCAAAATGGAATCAGAATCATTTTTTTTTTCTTCTCTGTCTGTGACTGCTGAGCATTGTGCCTCGAGTTGGCAAACACATATCATTTCTTAAAAAAATCCCTTGGAAGAGAGAGAGATGTAATATATCTGTGTGTAAACATATACAGACAGATAAAGAGAAGATCAATAGGAATCGGGAGAAGGGTTTTGAGAGTTTCGGGAAGGTGTAGAATCCCCACATGTTGACAGGAAAAGTGAACTTTCCAAAGGCTTCTGGACAAGTGAGTCAATGCCAATGATATATGGATATATAGATGCAAAAAGGCGTCTCTCCCCCCAACGGATCTCTCTCTCTCTCTCTCTCTCTCTCTCTAAATGTGACTATGTGAGGACCTTCAGGTAGTTTTGGTTCAAAACATTGGGGTGGCGCATGTTTTTTCAAAGCGTTTGTCATTTCAGGGTATGCCATCAAAATTAAACTGATATAATTCTACAAATAAGGCCGATAATTGTGCCGAATTACTCGAATTTGGTTTGTATAGGACTTGATTCAAACTTAATTCGTGATATAAACGAGTCGAATTTAAATAATTTTTTTTCACTTAATTCGGCTCACTTTCTAAATGAATCGAGATTGAACAATTTTTTTAACTCGTTTAAAAAAACGAGACGATTCGAACTCGTAAAATTCGATTGGATTATCAAATCTATCTTCAAACAAACGTTTTGCAGCGTGAGTGACGAGAGCAACACCATTGGTGGCTGCGTGGAGTATGAAATTTCGTATGAAAATCTTTAGCAACTTGTATACCGGTAAAATAATCTTAATATTGTAACTAGGAGCGAAAATTCTTAATATAATCCACCAATTAGCTTTGCAGACATGATTTGCCAATCAACTAATTCTTTTCTCACCACTTTCTATAATAACTGGTTTTGACATGCTAATTAATCATCGATTGAAAGGTTTTAGTTTCTCTAGATTTTTTATGTATATGTATGGAAATATAACTGATGAAATAAACCATGAACAATAATCATGGGTTGCGGGTTGGGCTACTACCCTATGGTACGGACCTATGCTTGCACTACTCTGCTCTGGCCCGACAAAATTTTCTCCGGCCTAGGCTTGAGCTTTGTAAAATTCGGCCAATCTTTGGGCCAGCAAGAGTTTGGACCCAATAAGACACTCGTTGAATCTGGAGATAATGGGATGTAGATGCTTTTTTTTCGGAACTTATTTGGCTTTAATACTATTTTCAAACTTATACTCCTTTAATTCTTTTTTTTTTTTATCAAATAGTTGTCAATAAGTACACATTTTCAAATTTTTTTTAAAATGTATTTCATATTTACCTCTACCATAAATAATGCATACCTAATTATCAGCTTCTATATTTTTAATATTTAAATATTATAATATGAGACTTTTAAGATTCTTTTTAATATAAATATACACACACACATATAATAATATTAAACAGTAACACGCTCAACAAAAAAAATAATAACGTCAAACAGTAACATGTTCAAAAAAAAAAAATAATATCAGGTACCTCCCTAAGAACTTAATAAGATAAAAGTACATTTTTTAAAATAATTGGGATAGAAGTACATTTGCTAAAAAAAAGGTCATAAAAACCTTTTTTAGACTAGGAAGATGAAGAAACCTCTAGTTTTGAGAATTAATAATATCTTTAATTTCTTGGCATTAGTTACTAAAGAGTCCTTAATGACAATTTCCAAAATCAAACCTTTCCTAACACTTTTTGAATTCACAAGATTTTGGGATTTCAATCCTTACCATCAAAGATTGTAACATTAAATAATAACACGCTAAAAAAAAAAATAGTATCATCAAACAGTAACATGCTCAACAAAAAAAATGGTAACAACAAACAATTTAATATTTGATATTACTATTTTGATAATTATTTGTTTACAAATACATTATTTGAAATTTCATATTTTCTTCTGACCTTTATATCATCCTTTTATCCATGCATTTTTTTTTTGAAAAGTGGAACACTAAACATCTTCTAATTTTATAAGAGAACTTTAATATTCAGTATTTTTACGTTCTCTCTTGATTCATGCGTATGTTTTTTTTAAAGTGATTTTATTTTCAAATTATATTAACAATTATGTTAATTGAAGTCATAGAGAATAAGGAATAAAATGAATGGGGAGTTGTTAAAAATATAATATTTAGGACACTTACTAACTGGTCATATATTCACTTAGATAATGCATTTAAGATTTAATGATGAGCTTATTAATACATTAAATTAATCAAAATCCTTTTTGTGTTAGAGGTTGGTTTTCACACACGTAGTACTTGAATTGGTCAAAGTATAACAAAATTCGAATACGTATGAATGAAATTGAACTTTAGTAAGGAAATAATGCTCTAGGGTGCATGTAATTAAGTTTAATATCTTTGAATATGCCTTAGAGCAGTGTTCTAAAATGATGAATTTTGAATTAATGTTTTAAAATGAAAAATTGTGTAATTTTCATAATTATTTATTTGAAGCATTTACCTTTTTGATTCATGTGTATTTTTTTTAGAAAGAGTTTTTTTTTTCAAATTATATTAATATCCGAACTCCATAACATAACAGTATAACAATAACAATGTAATAAGATATTTATACAAAATATTATACTATTATATTTTGTCAAACATATATTTTAATATAATTTCATTCAAAACGGTCTATCTTTGTTTTGAATTTGTTATCGCATGCACAAAATCATTGAACACTGTTTTTGTTACATTGTCTTGTTATAGTATATTATTACATTATTTTTGTTACACTTTTATGGAGTTCGGATATTAACATATTTTGAAAATTCAAACAAAGTAATATATCCTCAAATAAACGGAATATTAAAATTTTTTCATAAAATTATGAGATATTTGATGCATAAATATAATTTGAAAACAAAACCACTTTTAAAAAAAAAACGCATGAATCAAGGTGTATTAGAAATTTCGAATTAAATGACCTTAAATTTTAGCGTTTAAGATAAATGTCTTGTTATAGTTTTTAGGAAAGAAAATTTAAGATAATAGGCATTTACGTATTTATGTCTCAGCTGTGTATTTTTTTTTCAAAATATTTTGTTATGTGTACTTTTTTACAATTATGTCTAATTTGGTATATCGGTTACCAAAAGACTCAAAATCCAATGATTAACATGCCTTTGTATGTGGACTCAGCCAGGCCCATAATACCCTTTTGCGAATATATCAGATTTGCACTTCCAGTTATTGGGATTGGACTGGATCTAATGTGGAAGTAAGTCAGGCCCAAAACATACAAAAAGCTAGCTCTGCAGCCCAATTTCCCTACTTTAGGTTGTATTGCGCAAATCGCTACGCCCACGCCCAGTTGGCAACGCAGCTCATATTCATTATTGCGAAAATCGACACCACCGAATCCCTAAAAATGTCAAAACTATTGAAATAAATAAAATTATAATTTAATATAATTAATTCAGTATCAATTAAAAAACTTTGAGATCAATAACCATAAATTGAAATGTCTTAATCAATCGACCTCATTAGGTCATCTTTTTAGGTGACAACTAAGACCTATTATATAATTTTAGAATATACTAGCCAATTTTAATATGATATTTAATTAAATTCTGCCAAATTAAAACTAAAATTCTACTCATTTTTTATGCTAGCAAAACTACAATTTACACGATCTGATCATAGAATTTTTAAAAAATAGACATCTATTAATATTTTTTTAAACGAGTTTGTCATACTATAATAAAATTATTCATAGTGGATGCTAACAGCTAACCCCAGTAAGATAATCATATTATTTTTAAATTTATTTCTAGAATTATACAATATTAACTAATTTCCTATCAAATCTAATTAACAATCATCGGTCTAACTATTTTTTTGCATGAATTACCCTGAATTTTTTTGTGCGTAACCCCTAATTTAAGACCTACACCACCACGTTAGGGGCAATTATAGAAGCGGCCATCGCCCTTTAGAAAATAATTTAGATGTTTAATACCTTCACCACCAGTCCCCCCAGTGGCATTAAGGTTAGGGTTTTTTTCCTGCATAACCAGAGCCAGACCACTTCCTTCGTACCCCCACTACGTCCGCATATTACTCTCTTTCTCTCTCTAGACTTTTAATTTGATTTTCCATTGGACCGAGGACAAGCCCACTCACCCATATTCCTCGAAACCAAAAATCTGGTCACTTCTCACACCATTCCTTTATTCCAAAACCAATATAACACAATATATATTCACATATATCTATAGTGAAAGAAAATAAAAGCACCACCAATTGTACCAACAACCACCATTGGAAAAGGTCATCTTCACTGCAGAGGTACATACATTATCACCGTCTCTCCATATCTGTAACCTTCCTTAGCCATGCCATTGCTTATTATACAAATTTGATTCTATACATAACTTTATGTACCTAGCTTCCCCCCCTCCCCCCTACCCCCGAAGAAAGTTAGATAAACACCCACTAGTAATCAATCAAGAAAAATAACATCCATTGACCGGGTGTTCTACTTAATTCCATCCAGGTGATGTTTAGGGTACTGATGATTGTGATTTGGTACATGGGTCAAGAATTAGGGATTGTTGATTTGGACCCACCATTTTGTTTCTAGCCATAAATCATAATTAGTCTAGATTTCAGTCGAGGCACGTACCTGTTTAACGCATTGATGATCTGTGTGACACCGTTGATTTTGGTAGTCAAATAATTTTACCGTAATACAGATAATTTAGGGTTCTTATTTGTTGCTATTTCTTTTTGGGGGTTCTTAAAGCTGTAATGACTGCAATTGGTCATGCAATAGTAGCTGCGATTTTGATTATAGTGGTGTACAAGCTGAGCTGACTATTAAAGTCGTAATCTTGTGGAGAATTGTCATGGAAGGGTCTGTCTTTTTAAACAACTATTTTCCAATTACTTATCTATGTCAGATCAGGCCTGTTTTCTGGGGCTCTTCGAGTATAAGATAGATTTCATGAAGATTGAAATGATAGAGTTGGCTTATCGTATATCTTTAGCTTGGTTTGGTAAACAGGTTTTTTCATGTTAAAATGTTTAGAGGTTAAACATCAAACCTATTTTTGGATTTTCCAAATTCTTTTATTTTTGGGTTTTCAAATGTCTATTGTTTTTGAATTTTTCTTGTAGAAAATAAATCAAAATAAACAAAGAAAAATATATGCATTCGTTTTAGGATTTATAATAATTATTTTATTTGTTCTTTTATTTGTTTATTGCACGTTTATGCATATTTT
This sequence comes from Ilex paraguariensis, assembly GCA_963454935.2. NCBI lineage: Eukaryota > Viridiplantae > Streptophyta > Magnoliopsida > Aquifoliales > Aquifoliaceae > Ilex > Ilex paraguariensis. The sequence goes on from CAUOFW020009313.1 coordinate 262,549, forward strand.
TCTTTTTATTTGTTTATTTGAAAAATACAAAAATATTAGAAAAGAAAAAGCAAAACAATTTTCTTTTGTTTATTTTTCTTTGTTATTGATCATAGTAATTCACACTTTGGTTTGTATCATAATGATTTCATCCTTAAATCAAAGTTGAAATGTACATTACTGAGTCAGGATAGAGAACTTATTTATAATATATTGACTAATTGGCTATAAGTGATAAAGTTAGAAATTTTACAGGAATGTAGTACCGTTTTACTCATTTTAACGACAATATAAAATATAAGATCCTTTCTTTATTGATGGATTTCATTTTTTTCATGGTTTGGCAGGTCCCAGGGGGTAATTTGTAGTATAATGGACAACTGACATGATTTTTGGAAATTGTTGATGGGCAGATTCTTTTAAATTTTTGAAGTGACAATCATTTTGGAATATAATACATAGCATCTGATGTTACATGGAAATGCAAATGTCATGGAGGGGCAATTATTGAATTCAAAAAAGTAAAGTGATCCATTCATTTAGGTTAAACAGGTAGTTTTTCTGGTCAAAATAATAAAGGAAATTTAACAAGCATTTTAACCATTTCCCTAACATTTATTTAATTTTTGTTTATTATTTGCGGTAGGCAAAAGACCCACAATGAGGTGCCAAAAAGGTTATAACTTTTATCCTTCCTTGCTGGAACCAGTTTTCAGCTCCAACTTATGTGGTTTCACCATACCACCTGATACTTAGGCAACTTTTCCTGTGCAAACTATGTATATCCTCCTTTTTACAATGCACTGATGCAGTTATGGTCTTTTAAAACTCGGTAATTGGTAATGTGTACTCTTAGATTAGTTTATCTACCTTCTGTTGGATTTTTCTGCTTTCAGATATTTTAAGATTTAGTTGTACCAGACTGGTTGCAGCACTGGTTCGGTATTCTTGTTAAATTAAAGTATGTATGAAATTTCTGGAGATATATGTAAATATACTTTGAGATGTCCTAGCTTTGAAATTGACAGGCATGTGCACAATTTAGGATTGCAGATGTACTGATGATATTCATTAACTGCAAAATATTGGGACAATTGCTGGGTATAAACAGAAAGCTCTATCATGTTATTAGGATTTAATTTTAGAAACTTGAATAGATGATATGGGTCAGGGATTGCAATTCATGCCAGGCAATACAAGAAGCGTAGATTACTGTGAAAGGTATTATCTATAAATATTATTTTCACTTTGTCTTTCCTAATTCCTTTTCTTCTTTTTATGGTTCTTGACATTTTCCCAGTTACTGCATTGTGCATCGTAATATATGTCACATGTTTGATTGCAAGGACTATTGGCCTGTTTTGTAGACCTTATAGTTTATGAGATCAAGAAGAAATGGAGTCTTTTGTGTAGGTTCAATGAAGTTATGAGCAACTTACAGCTTAAAAGTGCTATAATTGGTAAGCAGGATGGGGGATACCTTTTTTTCACTAGCTAATTATGATACTTTCCCAAAATATGATATTATCGCAATGCCAAGCAGGATGGGGTTACAATAATCATTTATGCATCAACAAGTACCTTTTTAGCTTATTTTACCAATGGACACCCCTTACTAATGACTGATATATTGCAGTACCAAATAGTTTACAACTTAAATCGATAATCTGGTTTTCAAGAGCTGCTGCCCATAATCACACAGATTTTCTTAAGCACTACAAAACACACCCTGTAAAATGTAAGTACTTGTGCTTTTCTGAGCTCTGAAATCGTTAGCACAATCTGGCATCACGACTGGCAAATAACAAGCCATTACTTGGTTTGATCAGGCTTACTCAGGATAGGGGGCAGAGTAGAATTGATATAAATATAAGCTCTGGCACCTTTGTCATTTATTTGCACAAAGTGACTTCTTTTAACCTTGAACCAAGTCCTTGTGCTTTTCAGCTAGGCATTTCACCCCGTGCTCTCTGAATTTACTTTTTAGTCTTTGCCATGATCATCAAAAGAAAACTGGAAAAAAACCTGTCATGGGTCATGCTATGGATATTTTTCCTCTGATTGTTCATGATTGTACAAAGGTTATGTCTAAATGGTGACCTGTGTTGTAGCTGTATAGAACCATGATTATACAAAGGTTACATGCAAATGGTTCCCTGTTTTACAGCTGTATAGGATCTCGGGTTGCATTGGTTCATAAGTTTCCTGATCCATGAGCTTCTCTCTCTCTCTCTGGGTTTGCAAAAATTGCAATGTGCATGCATGAGAATTCGCTCATACATAACTGATACTGATCGCTTTGTTATTTCACTTTGTGCTAGAGAAATGCCTATGCTTCTATATATAGGTTTATTCTTAACTGATGCATTTTGGTTTGTTTTTGACTTATACACCTCTGACTCTTCCATGTGGTGTAGCTTTGTTTAAACAGGGGGAATGAGTGGGATGTAAATGGTTAGATAATATATGGCATTACGGATTCTCATGTGGAATGATGGAGGTGCTTCCTTGTTCTGGCAAAAATTATGTAGGAGAATCTGATTGTCCACAACAGCGTTCAGAAACAGGTTATATGTATGCTGGAAAATCAAACTGCCTTGGACATGAAGAACAAGTTCAAATGGCAGATATTAAGGTGGATGACTTAATGATTGATGTAGAAGGGCCTCAGGGAGAAAGACAGGGTGGAGGCCAATTGACAGTTGATGAATTCCCAACTTCAGAAAGCCATTATAATGGAGATCCTTATGATGTTTCTCAGATGGATGGCCAAAAATCTTCTAGTGATTTCCATGACTCTGAAGATGATACCTTCGATGCCCAGGATAACAGTACAGGACCTGGTGTGGCCCCCGATAACTCTCCGATAATTGTAGATACTATTGAAAGCGGTCTGCAAAGTAACATGAGGGAGGGAGAATCTTTTATTTCAGAACTTAAGTGGTTAGAACAAGATGAACCCATGGCAGTGTGGGTCAAGGTATGTGCCTGTGTTATTTTCTAGCACTTCAAAGTGTTTTTTCAATAAGAAAAAGTTTCACTGTTGTAAACATATAGAGCCATGTAGTCTTAACTTGTTCATGTATTGGTAATTCAATTGTTAGTATACTGTTCTCGGTGTGATTGCCTATTTGATTTGATTGTTATCTTTGTTGAATTTTCACACAAGGATAGGATACTGTCACATGACTCACATCATCGTCCTCACCTATATAAATGTGCTGTTATGCACCAATTATTTGTTATTTTTTGTCCACATTTTAAGGGTTATCGTTTGTTAATCTTGTTGCTTTTAACATTTTAACTTGATTCGATCTAATTCTTTATGCAAATTATATGAAAATGTATGCTGATTTTGTTTGAGTTTTATTTTTCTGTTCTTCCAATTATAGTGGAGAGGAAAATGGCAAGCAGGAATCAGATGCGCTAGGGTTGACTGGCCATTATCAACTTTGAAAGCGAAGCCAACTCATGACCGGAAACAATATCTTGTGATATTTTTTCCACGCACAAGGAATTATTCCTGGGCTGATGTGCTACTTGTTCGTCCGATCAGTGACATTCCACAACCCATTGCATATGGGACACACAAAGTTGGAGTTAAAATGGTTAAAGATTTGACGCTTGCCCGTCGGTTTATCTTGCAAAAGCTTTCTGTCAGCATGTTGAATATTATTGATCAATTACGTAGTGAGGTTTGAGATAGGCCTCAATTTGTTTTCCTTTTTTTGTAATTTTATTTAGTTTCAGTTTACTTCAGTCTTCAGTTCATATTTGTTTTTGATTGATATGCTTTTAATTTATTTAGGCTTTGATAGAGACTGCTCGCAACGTGATGATCTGGAAGGAATTTGCTATGGAGGCTTCCCGATGTAAAGGCTATTCTGATCTTGGAAGGATGCTTGTGAAACTTCAGAATGTAAAGTCTCTCCTCTTGGTAGATAGGAACAAAATTACAAAGTTGTGTTCTCCCCACCCCTTTTTTCCCCTTCCCCCTTTTTCCAACTTTTTTTCCAATTATATTCGTTATAGTTTATTTAATGTTGTTATATATGCAAATCGTGTATTGGTCTCGAAACCATGGTTCAAGGTTTTGGAATTGGGCATTAACTTGGAGTGCACTAAGGCATATTGGTCATGACATCCCAGGAAAAAAAATGATACACAAAAAATGTAGAAAAAGAATTTGAAAATGTTGGGAGATTTAGGGCATATCGCAGTATGACAGAAGGTGATAATGAATCGGATGACGTGGATCGAGTCACATGAGACTCTTGGTTTACAAAACATGAAATAGTATGGATTGGAAACTGTCTAGTATGGTATGTCTTGGCTGAATTGTGTTCGTATCCATTGATATTTTGAACCATGCACGTAAGGCAATGTGTCGAATCGGATACGAGTTGGTCGAGTCTTGTTTGTCTCAGTTGATACTTTGAACCTTATGCATTACAAATAATGTACTGAACTTCATCGATCTTTTTATAGGAATTTAATCGTTTCAAGGTCACATTACCAACCATTGACTTATAGGGCACAAAGAGGCATCATTCGTGATATTGTGGAAATGTATTGGGTGATCCACACAAAATGCAGGATAGGCAATATCACTGTGTCACAAAACAATATTGGCTAATCCGTTGCAATTCAACGACATTGACTTGGATGACTTGCCAAGTTGTCTTTGAGGTCTCTGAGTCAACCATGTGTCCAAGTGAGACTCATGGTTTACAATAAATGTGTATTGGTCTTAGAACAAGAGGTCAACAAATTGGTTCAGTAGCACGAGACTTTTGCGATTGCAAAGTCTGGTTAGGGCCAGATGTATGCACATTTTCCCCACATGCTGAGAGCATGTTTCCGCTTGGATCAAAAGGCACCATTATTAGCTGATGCTTTGAAGCATGGATATAACTTCAATTTCTATTGAGGTAGCAGAATTGGGAAAACTTGTTTCTGGCCTAAGGACTAGGAAAAGGCCAAATAGAATGGCATTGGTCTGTATGGTAATGCTTAATTCTAAATGGATGTGAAGCCAGATTTTAGACAATCACAAGGCACATGGAATATTACTGTGTTTACAACTTGTGGCTTACTCGTTATGTTTGATATTTACAGCAAACTTTCTGAAACCTATCTGCAAATTCTGACTTTTAAGTGTCTGATTTTGAATGTGGTAGGTTATTGGAAGTTTGACATGATGTGATGTTTAAGAAGTCAAACCTATAAACATAAGTTCCATATTTGGAACAAGAACTGTATATTACAGTGCACATGGTTTTTATAAACACACATGGGTCTATAACATGCTGGCTGACTCGGTTTTTATCTGACTCCAAAATAATGAAATCATAAGGGCTTGTTGATTTGAGGCAGTTAACATTATCATAACAAAAAGTTGAGGATTTTGATTATTTTTTCAGTTTAAATTTATAGACATACATTGATATGTGATACTATTTTTTTATATTAAATTATGCTGCTTGTCATTTAACTCAGGCTTTTCTTTATGTAACATTTAATGCATTGGATTTTACTTACCACCAGAAAAGGAAAAAAAAATGTACTAGAATGAAAGGTGGCCATTGGATTTATTTGCTAATTTGATGTTTCTACTTTTATTTCTTTACATTTACATTGGACCTGGGGCTTTTACCCCGTTTTCCTATGTGAATTCCACTTCTTTACAGGATTGAGACAGTTAGTTGAATTATCTGATATCTTTGTGTAATCTGCTGAAACATGAAATTTAACCATGAGGCCATATGTTTAGTTGCATTCTATTGGTTGGAGATTAAAAGATCTGACCTTGAACCCATCCTTTGCTCTTCTATATGGTTGTACTCCTCCAGTGATCTCTGCAACCAGTAACAACCACAAAAGGGTGCCCCCCTGTATTGCTGATTAACGCATCTTCTGATGATAATCAGGCATAATAGTTTAACTCCAGCTGTGTTGGTAAATAGCTATTTTGAGGTTGCATAATTTGGCATCTTGTGACACCTAATCATGCGTCTGTTTCCTTATTATGTAGTGGATGACGTGCCAAACCCCATTTTTTTTTAAGTGAAAAGAGAGGTTTCTAGGACTGATCTGTCTCTTCCTAAGATATCAATAAACTTTATTGCTGTTCTACAAGTTTTCCTTTCCTCAATCTGATGTAGCAACTATTCAGAAGTTGTACAGCTATTTGTAATTGTTTGTTCATGCGGTTCTGGGTGCAAACACAAGCAAAGGTTATTAGAAATCAAACTCAAACTAGGAAACCAAGAAACTATTGGCTGGAATATCATTTTCTTTATCCATGTGGTGCTATGTAGATTGGTTGGTGTTTTATGTGGGAATTCGTTGTTATGATCTCTCCAGGGTGGTAGGAAGTCCTTGGCTTCAATGTTTGCAGGCTTTGGTATCCCTAAATATTTTTTTTGACCATGGGCTACGGATATGTGCATTGGACTTCATGGAAATGCATGCAGTTTGTTATTTGAAAGGCCTTAAAATTCGTCAATCATTATAGTTCTCAATGAGACATAACAAAAATAGTATGCGAGGGACATGTTGTTGGGTGTTTGATGAACCAATATTTGGATTTCCGGCATTAGAATCGTAGTCAAATGTTAAGTTCTACGAGGCATGCTTATCTCACAAACTGCATATTACAATGTGCCTTTTTCTTAAAGACTTCTTTATTGGTTTATTATTATGTGTGCTGGCCATGATTATCTGATTCTGTGCTAAATGAAGCTATTTTTATATTTGCTTATAGCAACACTTCTTTCCTTCGCAGATGATACTGCTCTGCTATTTAAGTACACGTTGGCTGCAACATTCTTTGCAGTCTTGGGTACAACGATGTCAAAATGCAAATAGTGCTGAATTCATTGAAATGCTGAAGGAGGTATTCCCCCAACACGGGCTGTCTATTTATGTACTATTATGAAATCAACAGTGATGTATAGTGGTCTCTCCCCGAAATTTCTTTTGTTTTTGATATTTAATATTACACGTTGAGAGTCCTTTTCTTAGTTTTCTTCTGTGGTTTTCTTTGGGGCAGGGGGAGTTTTGCCATCAGTCACCATCACTGCCATTTTCACTGCCACTGTAAATGCGACCCCCTGAGACTACAAACACCATTGTAGCATCAACTCCCATCACTATCAATCCATTGTCACCTAACCGTCACCTAACCATCATCATCACCTACCAGTTTCCTTTTAATTTTCAAGTCTAATGGAGTTTAGCTGTGCTTTTTCTCGACAAAATTCTACTTATACAGCTCCAAGTCTCAAATGTCACCCAAACTGTGTGCCTAATTGAGATAAAAAAGCTCCTAGACTTTGATTGTTGTCACCAGCTTGATCCTGATGTTTTGGTCCATTAAATCATTTTTGGGATACTTGCATTGTTGATTAATGCCAATTTACTCTTTTGCAAAAAAGAAAGGAGGACTCTGAATGGTACTTGACGCATTCATCAGTTACTTACCATTGTTGAGTTGTCTTAATTGATGTGGATGAATATAATTTTATGCACTTAATAGTTAATAACGACAAAAGGTTTAATGTGTTTTAGATGAGGACCATATGGTAGCTAAAAAATAACAAGTAGCCTCTATATTTGGACTGATCTCGGAGCATGTTGAAGCATTAGGCAAATTGTAACTAGAAGCAACTCATGAGAGCACAGTTCCTCAGTCATGTAATTGGTGTGCTTGTGTGCTAAGTGGTCAATCTGTGGATGTCTGTCTAAATTGTAGTTACTATATGAAAATTTGGTGCATTGATTCTTGTAATTGGAACAGTTTTTGGCTACTTTTTAAGGGAGAAATAGGATGAAGATGCTACAACCTGGACCGATGACACTGACACGTATAGATGTTGAAAATATTGTACCTCATTTTTCCAATCACTTGCTGATGTGATTTCCTGTTCACATCAGGAACTAGTTGATTCTATCCTATGGAATGAAGTAAACTCACTCTCTGATGTAGCTGCGCAGCCCGAGTTTGGTTCTGAGTGGAAAACTTGGAAGCAAGATGTCATGAAATGCTTTTCAATGTCGCATCAGATATCTAATGATGGAGGTGTGGAGCAGCAAGGTAATAATGATACTCCCTTGGCCATGGGGTTTCAAGTTAGTCGAAAGAGGCCCAAGCTTGAGGTCCGTCGTGCTGAGGCATATTCATCGCAGGTGGAAATCCAGGGTTCACATCAAGCTATTGCTGTTGAAATCGACTCTGGATTTTTTGAAGGCTCAGACACTGTAAATGTTGCTACATTAGCATCTGAGCGTTCAAGAAATGAAATTCTTTTGGAGGGAGCTGCACCAACAGAATCACCTGGTATTGAGGCTGATAGGTGGGGTGAGATTGTGGTTGAAGCTGGAAATTCTGATGTCCTCCGAGGTAAAGATGTGGAATCGACTCCTTCCAATGGTGTGGTTGCTAGGAAGTCTTTGGATCCTGGGAATAAGAATCGCCAATGTATAGCTTTTATTGAAGCTAAGGGAAGGCAGTGTGTGAGGTGGGCAAATGATGGTGACGTTTACTGTTGTATACATTTGGCCTCTCGTTTTGTGGGAAACTCAGCAAAAGCTGAAGCAATTCCCCCTGTTGATGCACCTATGTGTGAAGGTACCACCGTTCTTGGAACCAAATGCAAGCATCGGTCTCTTCATGGTTCTTCTTTCTGCAAGAAGCATAGACCCCGAGATGATATAAGAATGACTTTGAGTTCACCTGATGATAAAGTGAAGAGAAAGCTTGGGGAGAGTATAGAAAGATCAGAGACCACTTATTGCAAAGAAATTGTATTGGCAGGAGAAGGTGAAACTCCTCTCCAAGTGGATCCAATCTCTTTCATGCATGGAGAAGCCTTTAATGGAAGCAGGTTGATTGAGATACCTGAGCAGTCTGGAAAAGAGTATAGTGGCACTGAGACGGTGCAGTGCGTAGGTTCAGACCCCCACGATGGCTGTGGTCCTTGTCTGGAAAATCCAAAGCGGCACTCATTGTACTGTGAAAAACACCTACCAAGCTGGCTTAAACGTGCAAGGAATGGTAAGAGTAGGATAATTTCTAAGGAAGTGTTTTTAGAACTTCTGAGAGATTGTTACTCAAGGGAGCAAAGAGTGCACTTACACCAAGCTTGTGAGCTTTTCTACAGGCTCTTTAAAAGTATCCTCTCCTTGAGAAACCCAGTGCCTAAGGAAGTTCAATTCCAGTGGGCCATATCTGAAGCTTCCAAAGATGTTGGTGTCGGGGAATTCTTAACGAAGTTGGTTTGCAGTGAAAAAGAGAGACTCAAGAGGCTTTGGGGGTTTAATCCTGCCAAAGATACGCAAGCTTCCTCCTTTGTTGAAGAACCTATTGTGATCCCAATGGTTAATAATGGTGACAATGACAATGAAAACGTGATTAAGTGCAAAATGTGCTCAGAGAAGTTTCTTGACGACCAAGCACTTGGCACACACTGGATGGGCACTCATAAAAAAGAAGCACAATGGCTATTCAGAGGTTATGTTTGTGCAATCTGCTTGGATTCCTTTACGAACAAGAAAGTTCTGGAAACGCATGTGCAAGAGAGACACCGTGTGCAATTTGTTGAACAATGCATGCTTTTCCAGTGTATTCCTTGTGGTAGCCATTTTGGAAATCCAGAGCAGCTATGGTTACATGTGCTGTCAGTGCATCCTGCCAATTTCAGGCTGTCAAATGCTGCTCAACAGCATAATCTCTCTGTAGGTCAAGATTCTTGGCTGAAACTTGAGCCAAGCAACTCGGTTTCGGCAGAAAATATCAACTCTGAGAATCAAGGTGGTGCTAGGAAGTTCATTTGCAGGTTTTGTGGTTTGAAGTTTGATTTGCTACCTGATCTTGGCCGCCACCATCAGGCTGCTCATATGGGTCCACATTCTGTTGGTCCTCGCCTCCCAAAGAGGGGCATTCATTTTTATGCTCATAAATTAAAATCAGGAAGACTGACCCGTCCTAGGTTTAACAAATCTCTTGGAGCAGCTTCGTATAGGATTCGGAACAGGGTTGCTGCAAGTATGAAGAAACGCATTGAAGCATCAGATCCACTTAACACTGTTGAAGTGAAGGTGCAATCTCATGCGACTGAGGCAGCTAATCTTGGTAGATTGGCAGAATCTCAATGCTCAGCTGTTGCAAAGATATTGTTTTCTGAGATTAAGAAAACCAGACCCCGGCCAAGTCACCCCGACATTTTGTCAGTAGCTCGCTCTGCTTGCTGCAAGGTTAACCTACAAGCCTCATTGGATGAAAAATATGGAGTTTTGCCAGAACGTATATACCTGAAAGCAGCCAAACTCTGCAGTGAGCATAATATTCTAGTGGACTGGCACCAAGAGGGGTTTGTTTGTCCTAAAGGATGTAAACCAATTGTCAAGCAACAACTGGTGTCCCCGTTGATGCCTCTTTCAGATGGTGCAATGAGGCCCAGAACTGAGCTTCTGTTGGATCCGGGGACGAATGAGTGGGTAATGGATGAGTGCCACTATGTTATTGACTCTCATCACTTTAGACTGGAATCTATAGATAGAGGCATTATCCTGTGTGATGACATAAGCTTTGGACAGGAATCAGTTCCTATAACATGTCTAGTGGATGAAAATCTTTTGGGTTCCCTTTATATCCTTGCAGATGGTTCTGATGGCCAAACTACTGCATGGTCTATGCCTTGGGAGAGCTTTACCTATGTCATGAAGCCAGTGCTTGATCAATCTCTTGGTGAAGCAGAGGTGCTGTCATGTGGCTTATTAGTATTTATTTTAATATGTTTTAGTTACCAACTTTGTATCAACGTGGAATGCGCATGGACATATCACCCAACCCCCAGCAATTATGCGCAACTTTTCAATTGATAACCCCCCCCCCCCCCCCCCCCCACAAGGAAAAAAAAGAAGGAAAAAAGGTGCATGCAGACACTAATTTCTTGTTCTCTTTCTCTCCCTCCCACACGCAGACAGACAATGTCCATTTAGAAGACACACACTGCCAATGTATGCATTGAAAGAAAAGCTGGGTACCTCTTTGGCCTCTTATCACTGCTGCCCCAAGTTGAGGATTTGAAATAACTTTCAGTAGGGCATAATTTTCAATTAGATTTTGTCACGACAATGCACATATTTTGGCTAAGTATGCTGCTAGGTGTTTCATTTTTGCAGACAAAAGCCATTATACTCCAAGATCTGTCATACAAAATTTGGACAGTTAATGTTGTTACATTGTTGGTTTCCTGCATTATTATAGTCTCAAGTTCAATGCAAATACAAGAAAGATAACATTCTATTTCTTTCCTTCTCTCTCTCTGCAGAGCTTGCAGTTTGGGTGTGCTTGTGCGCATTCAACTTGCTCATCTCAAACCTGCGATCATGTGTACCTTTTTGATAATGATTATGAAGATGCGAAGGATATATTTGGCAACCCCATGCATGGCAGGTTCCCATATGATGAGAAGGGTCGGATCATATTAGAGGTAAGTTGTTTTCCACTTTCCACCAAGCTAAATCACTGTGTTTGATGATTTTGCTTTATCTTCTTTCTAATCAGGTATTTTTTTCTTTGCAAAAAAAAAAAAAAAACTGTTCTCTTTGCTGCAAGAAGTTTAGTCTTTTTCTTCTGCTTTATTTGTTTTCCTTTCTCCTCCTTACTCCCATTCATTACAATTAGGCACATTTAGAAAACAGATATTGCTTATTGGCCCATATTTTTGTTGAGTTGGACAAATACTACTTTCTGCACTTTTGCTCTTAAGTTCATATCATAAATTCCACCAAACAGAAACATGCGAGGAGGCATTTCTGCACTTTTACTTTTTTAAGGCAAAGCATGTGATGGAATGACAAATCACACTACCATTATTGTTGGTCATAAGACCAATGGGATCTACACATCATACCTTGTGTTTGGAACTCCTACCTGCTATATAGCAGGGGACCTGTTTTATTCCCGTTACTGGTGGATAGTGTTTTTATGGGTGAAGACTATAAGGCACCTGACTTTTGTTACTGAATTTTGCAGGAAGGTTACTTAGTTTATGAGTGCAATCAAAGGTGCAGCTGCAGTAGAACCTGCCAGAATAGGGTTTTGCAGAATGGGGTACGAGTGAAATTGGAAGTATTCAAAACTGAGAAAAAGGTAACACTTACTGTTTATGCATGATTTTAAAAAGTACTTGCTAACTGCTTGCCATGTTGATTCACAGGGTTGGGCCGTGAGGGCAGGGGAAGCAATCCTGCGTGGTACATTTGTTTGTGAGTACATTGGGGAGGTTATAGATGAGCAGGAAGCAAACAAGAGGCGCAACAGGTCTGACATTCTGTCCGAAACAGTATTTTGTCTTCACTTTTGCTTTTACAATATTTCATTTTACGGGATTCTTCAAGGGCGCTTTTGGACTATCAGGTATGGCAGAGAAGCTGGCTGGTATTTCTATGAAATTGATGGTCACATAAATGACATGAGCAGATTGATTGAGGGGCAGGTCCCCTATGTAATTGATGCCACAAATTATGGAAATGTTTCACGGTATATCAATCACAGGTGAGGGAAGAGTTTTTTAGTCTTACAATTTAATGTGCTTTGCTTCAGAAAACTTTTTCCTTGTAGCTTGGCCACCTATGCTTCCTTTTGGAAGTCATTTGAGGCCATCTGTCATTCAAGACCAAGAAAAAAGTATATTTGATGCTCCAATTTGTGAAACTTTTTCAAAGAACTTAAGGATCTAAAAAACTTCCCTAGAAAATGTGAGCAGAGTCACCACCATCCAACATAACCATCTGCCGTCAGTTAATGAATTATGATTAAACCAGTCATTTTAATTCTCATAAGAATGAGTGGAGGTACAACTTGGGCTGAGGCTCATCATATTTTTTTTATTTAAGAGGGGGGGGGGCATATTGACAAATTAAGGATTCATAAATTGGGGAATTTTATTGGAGAAACTTGGAAAATAATTTCACAAATTCAGCTTTGCATCACAGTCTTTATAGGTTTTTGTTTTAATGCATGTAGAAAAATGATGTCTAATTATGAAATGGAAAGGCGTAATCCTGTGAGGGGGCAAGGTGGTCAAAAGGATGCTTTTTTGTGTAGTCTGTCCAGTGGAGATCCAATTTTTATTCTGCATTTTCCGCAGATTCGGCATAATGATTGCTGTAAAATTTACTCTCTATCTGTTAATGTTCTTAGTTGCTCGCCTAATCTTTTGAATCACCAAGTTCTGGTGGAAAGCATGGAATATCAGCTTGCACACATTGGTCTATATGCAAGTCGAGATGTGAGTATTTTTAGCCAATTCTTAATTGTTGATTTTATTTATGCTATAACACTTGCGGTGATAGAGGAGGGTCATTCCAATATAACCTATAACATGATATGACTGGATTTGAAAAGGTTTTATGTGTGAAACTGCTGGAGATCATCGTCATTCCTAACTTTGGATCCTTCTTGTTTTGTCCCTCGTCCTTTTTGATTCTTATGAGCAGATTGCTGTGGGTGAAGAACTGACATATGATTTTCGCTACACGCAACTGCCTGGAGAAGGATGTTCATGCCTTTGTGGAGCTTCCAATTGCAAGGGTCGCCTCTACTGAATCACTAACTAAAAACTTAGGTGTTTACCTTTTTCTGAAGTAAGTTGAGGGTGTTTCACAAAGTTTGACAGTGGGGGATGAGAAATTCGGAAACTGAGAAACATCTCTGAAAGAATCTGGAAGGTGAAGTACACGATCCCCTAATTGCTCTCAACAACTCTTCTGATCAGGGACGCTTGTTTGACAGGAGACGTCGCTCGAGCTGGCAATGTTTTTGGTAGGGTTTCTTCGCTGGCACGACTCATTTGACTCCCAGCTACTTATCTGCAATGCTTGTGCGATTTTCTCTTCAATAGGTTGTATTTATGCATTTCATTTCAGCCAAGTTACTTTTATGGAAAGGAGGATTAAACCTCGTTTTGATTGTTATTTTTGAGTTGATTTCTAATCGATTTAGTTTGCTCTTGCTTGACAACGTCACATGTAGGTTCTTGGGTAGTGTTGTTCTAAAAAATATTGATCTTCATAGCTTTCCTCGTCATTTATGCATGTGAACATGAGATCTATTTTTTTTTTTGCTTATTGTACTACTTGGTCGAATTATTCGTGTTTAATCTTAATCTGATTTATTTATTTATTATTTGTGTCATTTTTGAATTTCATTGTCCTGTGTCGTGTTCATCATATAAATAGGTAAAATTGACAGACATTCCTAAGGGTATTATCATTGGAGAGGACTATCTCTAAGACTAATGCTTTTTGTTTGGTACAATGGAAAAATAAAAGGATATAAATTTCTCTAAAATTGGGAGGAAAATAGATAGAAAATTAATTTTGTGTGTGTTGAAATGTATATTATTTGTTATATATCCTTGAATATATAATGTTAAAATATGTGTCAATAAAATATAATGGTAAAATTTGTTATTGTATTTATCAATTAAATATTATGTATACATTAATTTTATATATAAATATAATGATAAAATATGTATTTATATTTTTTTTTAGAAAATAAAAAGTATAAAATATAAAAAAAATAAAAATATTTTTTCCATCTAACCAAATACAAAAAAATTAATTATTATTATTATTTTCCATCCTTCTTACCAAACACAAAAGAAGAAAAAAATGATTCTTTCCTTGAATGATGAAGTGTCACTCTCATTTTTTATCCATCTAATTTTTCATCTACCCTACTAAATTGACTATAAATCACGTATAAACTATAGATTGTAATTGACTATAGATTGTAATTTAGATCAAGAATAAACATTTTTCCCAAGTGCATTTTCCTCAAAATATAAACCACTATGATATTACATTAAAGAAATTACTAAGCAGACATTTTATGCTGCATATGTTCTTATTCAAAACAGACTAATAACCAAAATCTCTAGCTGAAACTTTGATTTCATGAAATGCTGTTTGATAATTCCCATGGGAGTGAAGCAGCAAGGGTTCTTGACATAGCCTGCACATTCTCCTCCATGCCTGGGCGATCCGATGGATCTTTCTTTATGCAACTGTCGATCACTCTGACCACAAAAATGGCAAGCTCCACTGGATAATTACCCTGTAAACAAGGATCCATGAAGTTTTTCAGATTCTCCCTTCCATCATCCTCATGAATCACAGAGAATAAGACCCCTGCATCAAGAAGATTAATTTCTTTCCCACTGAGTATCTCCATCAGGAGGACCCCGAATGCATACACATCAAGCTTTGGAGAGACCAATCCATTCTCCAAATACTCAGGAGCCATGTGACCTTTGGTCCCTACTATGTGCTTTGTCAAGACAAATTCACCTTCCTTCCCATCTGCTGACCTTGCTAGATTAAAGTTCGTGATTTTTGCCCTGAAATCGCCATCAAGAAGGACATTACTGCTCTTTAGATCCTTGTGGACATAAGGAGGAGAAGCGTAGCTATGGAGATAATTAATCCCCGTGGCAACATCCAAGGCAATCCGTATTCTCTGTATCCAATTCAAGAACTTTTGATCGCCATTCTTGTAATAGAGCCAGTCATCCAAGGATCCATTGACAGCATACTCATAAACAAGGTACCAATTCCCATCATTGAAACAAACGCCCGAGAGGCGAATAACATTGAAATGGTTGATTTTGCTTAGCAAATTGATTTCATTAGACACATCTCCATTCATTTTCTTAATGGCTGCAAAATCGCCATTGATCGTGCCACGATAAATGGAACCCTTGATGCAACAACTGGGGCTGAAATTATCTGTTGAAGATTGTAGTTCTTCAAAAGTGTACACTTTAAGGTTTTGGGCTATACTGTGTATACCCTCCAAGAAGAACTCCTCTGGCTTTTCCTCCACCTTTGTCTTATTTGGTGTCTCATGTGCCTCAAAGACCTCTGAATCAACAATTGGGTCACTTTTCTTCTTCTTTTTATGAAAGAACAAGCAAAAGACAATGGCCCCAAGGACCACTGCAAGGGAAAACCCTCCAAGAGCTCCAACTGCAACATATATCCATTCCTTGCTTGAACTATTATTCGATGAACGGACTAATGGTGGAGGTGGTCGCGGTGGTGGTCGTGGAGGCGGTGGTGGCACTTTCATGGATTGGTTACTTGGTGGGTTTTGTAGAGGAATTAGAAGGGTGGTGAAGGGATATATTGTGAAGTCTTCTTCTGAAAGCCCATTGGCTTCAAGAGTACTCCCAGTATCCACTCCAACTTGTGCACTTACGACTGAGACAGATTGGCCAGTAGTGACTAAATAACTCAATAAATACCTTACACCAACATCACTTTGGTTCTTTGTTGGACAAGCACACCTAAGAGGAACATTAATTCTTGTGCCTGCATAAAAATTCTTAGCAGGGTTTTCAGCCCGGATGGCTTGACAAGTTGAGAGGCCTTGAAAGGTGTTATTTGCAGTCAATAAATAAGTATCACCATCCTCAATAACATAAGAAATGTTTGCTTGATAGTACACACCTGAACAAGAACAGTTGACAGGAACAATCACCATCCTGTTCGTCTGAAGAGTTTGATTCTGATCAGGAAGAGAATTGAGCCGAGAAAGTTGTGATGGGTCGGCTCCAAGGAGAGCAGAGATGGAGGAGAGAGTGTTGTGTGGGGGTTGAGATCTGAAGGTGAGGTAAGCTTGGCAACTTTGGCTTATGCCATTGCAGCTATACCCAAGAACAGAATCTAAAGTATAGTTCTTGCATCGTGTGGTGGCCTTTCTGATGTAAGGCTGCTGGGCATTAATCAATGAAGAACAAGAGATTAGAAAGATATACAAGAGAGAGATGAGAGACAAACAGGACATGTTAGTTCAAGGAGAGAGACTGTGGGTGATGGTTTTTCTGAGGATGGAAGCAAAAGGGTTTATTTCAGATCTGAGAGAGAGAGATCTGAGGTGTTCTGAGCAAGTCTGTGGGAGGAGACCCCTGTGGGAGATGGAACAAGTGATTTTCAGAGAAGTCAAATTCTGCAAACATGCTTTAAAAAAGGCATATAAAGTGAAATTTCCCAGAAAAAGACAGAGACTGGAATAGTTATCTGCCTGGCTTAGTGCTTTCATTTTCATTTACAGAAGCTGGAATTCCTTGAAGAAAAAGGAAATTTGAGCCACTAGCAAAGTAATGGAAAAGACAGTTAGTGTCATTTTGGAAAAGAAAACACTAGCAATTGCAGTGGAAGGAACAGATTGTAATTTAGATCAATCATAAACATTTTTCCTAAGTGCACTGTTTCTCAAAATATAAACCCTCTGATATTACATGAAGAAATTATACAAATATTTTACTGTATACGTTCTTATTCAAAACACTAATCACCAGAATGTCATCAGAGTTAATATACATGTAATGAATCAAGGCCCAAAAAAGGGGCTAAACAGAACATAAAAAATCTGATACCAAAATCTCTAGCTGAATCTTTGATTTCATGAAATGCTGACTGATAATTCCCATGATAGTGAAGAAGACAGAGTTCTTGACAGAGACTGCACGATCTCATCCATGCCTGGGCGATCCGATGGATCGGTCTTTATGCAACTATCAATTAATCTGACCACAAAAATGGCAAGCTCCACAGGATAATTACTTTGAAAACAAGGATCCATGAAGTTACTCAGATTCTCCCTTCCATCTTTCTCATTAATCACAGAGAATAAGACCTCTTCATACTGAAGATTAATTTCTTTCCCAGTAAGTATCTCCATCAGGAGGACCCCAAATGCATAAACATCAAGCTTTGGGGAGACCAATCCATTCTCCAAATACTCAGGAGCCATGTAACCTTTGGTCCCTACTATGTGCTTTGTCAAGGCAAATTCACCTTCCTTCCCATCTGCTGACCTTGCTAGATTAAAGTTCGTGATTTTTGCCCTGAAATCGCCATCAAGAAGGACATTACTGCTCTTTAGATCCTTGTGGACATAAGGAGGAGAAGCGTAGCTATGGAGATAATTAATCCCCGTGGCAACATCCAAGGCAATCTGTATTCTCTGTATCCAATTCAAGAACTTTTGATCGCCATTCTTGTAATAGAGCCAGTCACTCAAGGGTCCATTGACAGCATACTCATAAACAAGGTACCAATTCCCATCATTGAAACAAACGCCCGAGAGGCGAATAAGATTTAAATGGTTTATTTTGTCGAGTATATTTATTTCCTTCGACACATCTCCATTCATTTTCTTAATGGCAGCAAAATCCCCATTGATCGTGCCACGATATACTGAACCCTTGATCCAACAAGTGGGACTGAAATTATCTGTTGCAGATTGTAGTTCTTCAAAAGTGTACACTTTGAGGGATTGAGCTATACTGTGTATACCCTCCAAGAAGAACTCCTCTGGCTTTTCCTCCACCTTTGTCTTATTTGGTTTCTCATGTGCCTCAAAGACCTCTGAATCAACAATTGGGTCACTTTTCTTCTTTTTACGAAAGAAAAAGCAAAAGATAATGGCCCCAATGACCACAGCAAGGGAAACCCCTCCAAGAACTCCAGCTACAACATAAATCCATGTCTTGTTCGAGCTATTATTCGATGAAGGGACTGATGGCGGTGGTGGCGGCGGAGGTGGTGGTGTTGGTGGCACTTCTGCGGATAGATTACTTGTAGGTGGGTTTTGGAGAGGAACTAGAAGGGTGGTGAAGGGATATATATTGAAGTCTTGTTCTGAAAGCTCATTGGCTTCAAGAGTGCTCTCAGTAGACACCCCAAACTGTGAACTTATGATGGAGACAGATTGGCCAAAAGTGACTAAATAGCTCAACAAATACCTTACACCAACATCACTTTGGTTCTTTGTTGGACAAGCACACCTAAGAGGAACATTAATTCTAGCGCCTATAGCTAAATTATTAGCAGCAAAACTGTTTTGAGCCTGGAGGGCTTGACAAGTTGAGAGGCCTTGGAAGGTGTTATTTGCAATCAACAAATAAGAATCATCCTTCTTAATAACATAAGATGTGTTTGCTTGATAAAACTCGCCTGAACAAGAGCAGTTGACAGGAACAATCACCATCCTGTTTGTCTGAATAGTTTGATTCTGATCAGGAAGAGAATTAAGCTGAGAGAGCTGCGATGGATCAGCTCTCAGGAGAGCGGCGATGGAAGAGAGAGTGTTGTATGGGGGTTCAGATCTGAAGGTGAGGTAAGCTTGGCAACTTGTGTTTATGCCATTGCAGTTATACCCAAGAACAGAATCCCAAGTATAGTTGCTTTCGCATAGTGTGATGGACTTTCGGATGTAAGGCTGCTGGGCATTAATCAATGAAGAAGAAGAGAGAAAAAAGATTGAAAAGAAAGAGAGAAGAGGCAAACAAGCCATTTTGTGGGGGGTGATGGTAAGATTTATTTTGAGATCTGAGAGAGGGGTTTTCTGGACTAGGAGGTGGGAGATGGAAGAAGGTGATTTATAGAGAAGTCAAATTCTGCAAACATGCCTTAAAAATGCATATAAACAGAAGCAGCTAGGTTGACCAGTTCAATGATAGAAAGTTCTCTGTTTGGCTCACTTCCTTCATTTTCAAATTATTGCAACTGAACTTGACACGGCACCTATAATCAGAATCCGCAGTTTGACTGTAGAGTTTTCTTATGGGAAAAAAAGTAATGGAAAAGAAAATTTGTGTTCTTTCAAAAGGAAAGGATGTTTCGTGGAGTTTGTATGACGCTCTTCCTTCCAAACACCCACCAAAATCTTTTTTTTTTAGAACTGGAAATACCCACCAAACTCATTAGCAAAAAAGTTTGCTTAAACCTGGGGAAAGAAAGAGAGAACAAAGACGGCAAAGAAAGAGAGAAGAGGCAAACAATCCAATTTAGTTGAATGGGAGAGAGAGAGACTTTGATTTGATGATTTTGTGTGGATGAAATCTGAAAGGTTATTTCAGATCTGTGAGAGATTTTCTGAGCAAGGCTATCCTGTGGGAGATGGAAGTGGTAATTTATTTCTAATGGATATTTTAGTCGAGTCAAAAATGACTTACTTCTGATCGGGTGGAAGAGAAAATTAATCGAAGGATTCAAAACTTCGTTCGGTCTCATCCTGACCTTTGAAAAAAAAAATTGTCATTTTTTTATGTAGAGAAATTTTTCAAGCATGCCTTAAAAAATCCAGAAAGTGAGATTTCCCGGAAAAGATAGCGATGGAAAACTTGTACAGTAATGTTATGGTGATTAAATTTTGAGATTAAATTTAGAACTCAAATGATATGATATCATATTATTTAAAATTTTTATTAGGGTCCAAATGATATGACACTAAATAAAAAAATTCAAGCCAATTATCACGTCATTTAAACTCTAAATTTGATCCTAAAATTTAATCCGCGTAACTTTACTCAAACTTGTAAAGTTGACCAAGCTGTAAAGAAAGGTTGGGTATATGTGTTAGGTTGGGCCAATCAAAGCCCTTTAAAGCATTTGTTTAGGTCTTGCAACTGATCTTGACGAAGCACAAAACCATAATTATAAATCGTGTGTTTCACTTGCTGATAGGTTTTTTTTTAGTTAATTAGGCTAGAATTCCTCTATTAATGGGTAAATTAATTCTTATCGATTTTTTAGTATAATTTTTTTTTTGTTTTTGTAAAAATATTGTATGCGGTCCCTAGATCGGCAAAAGCATATAAAAGTTGGGTAATTAGTGTGTTTTCAATACCCATTTTACTCCCTATCACACACTTTCAGCCTCAAATACAATTGGTTTTTTTTTTTTGGAGTTTGTTATTGAATAATTTTTGGATTCTATCTATTGTTTTTGAATTTCAAATTTGATAATCCAACAATTTGACATATACTCGGTCGCCTATTAATCGCCGATTTGGTAGGTACAAAACGTAGATAAACAAATTTTATGTATTTCTTGGTAGGTGTAGGCATATTAACAATTTGTATTTTAGTGTACATGTATGACGATTATTATGTACCCATTATTTTTATGGAAAAGAAGATACATTAATGATCTGTGTTTTAGTGTACATGTCTAACAATCTGTGTTTTATTGTACTTACCTAACAATTATTACGTACCTGTTATTTTTTGGCTCAAAAGTATATATATATATATATATATATATATATATATATATATATATATATATATATATATATATATTTTATTTTATTTTTTTTTTAATTGTGTGCCTATTTTTTTTTAGCGTACATTTATTAAGTTCAAGATGTTAGATTGAATTTTTTAATTCGTAGGAAACCTAAAATTCAAAAAGGAAACATCTTAGCTGCCATGGATAGTATCTTTTTCCCTTAAAACTCTCAATTAGTGTTGATCATGGAGGAAAAGAAATCTTGCTTCAGTAGGAAAGAAATCCGCGTATGTTATTCATCGTATAGATACACAAAATTAAATTATCATAGGTATGTAAATTAAAAATTAAATATTATATTTTGTTCTTAAAAGGGAGATTACATATGTAGTTCATTTATTTTATATTTAAAAAAAATGAAAAAAGATCATTTTTCGAAGTCCTTTAACTCTGCCTCAAGCTTTTCGTTTTATACTTTTCCTTTTGCAGTTTTTTGTTGAAGGATTTCAACATTTTCTTCCGCTCATTTTTTTTTCTTTGTTGGACATGTAGAGTTTGAATTCAAGATGATTGATATCAACTTGTATATAATCTTGTTTTGCGTTGGCGTCGTCTAAAAAACCCGAAAGCATTTGTGTGTTAGTTTGTGTTCTTTACTATCTCGATTGTTTCATTTTTTTTTTTTTGTATTTTTTTTTTGAATTTTAGATACGCTATTTATAGAAGTATTTTCTATGGATAGATAAAGAGGTTTAAATATATGTTTATTATGGTGTTAATTTCGTAGTTAATCGAAGAGATATACTGAGTATAACAGCTAATAGTAAATGTGACTTAATGTATCTTCAAACTTCCGGTTAATGGGTATGTTAGTCAATAATAGGTCACTTTTTTTAATTTACCTATATGATGATTTGTGTTTTTTGGGAAGAAGGTACATAATGATGATATTATCGTTATTTTTTATATTTTAAATAGTTGTTAGTTATGACCATTGTTTTTGACTTTTCAACAAAATTTAATCCCAAAAAAAATTGACAGGTGAATATTTTTTTTGAAATCTTATTGAGCTCAGGGACCAATCTCCAAATTTTATTTTTTTTTTAACGAGGAAATATAAGGTCATTTTGGACACATTTCTGTAAAAATAAATATTGAGGGGTTGTTTGATAACATTTTTATTTTCGCGTCTTTAACAAATAAAAAACAGAGATCATTTTTGTCTCTATTTTGTAATAAACTTTAAAACAGAAAATATGTTTGATAATTACTTCAAGTTTTATCCTAAATATGTTTGGTATCTATTTGACAATTTAATCCCAAATAGTAATTCAACAATTCCAATGGCAATTTCATCAATTACAAGTGACAATTCAATCAATCCTAAATAACAATTCAACAATTCCAAATAATAATTCAATTAATACCAAATGACAATCGATCTCAAACACAACACACACAAAACACAATACACATGCACACACACACACATAATCAACACAACAAACGCATACACACACAAACTCATCACTCACACACACAGATTCGTCATTCACCCACACACAAATGCATAGATTTATGTATATATGCATAGATCTTCTGGGTTTCATAGAGAACGAGAGCGAGACAGAGAGAGAGCAATCATCGTCTGAGGTATTGATCTGAGTTCTTCGTTGTTTGTCATTTGAGTTCTTCGTTTGAGTTCGACAGAGAGAGATCGATTGAGTTCTTCGTCGTTTGTGAGAGTGAGACAAAGAGATCTGAGGTATTGATCTTCGTCGTTTGTGAGTTCTTTGTCATCTAAGGTATCGATCTTCGTCTGAGTTCGTCATCTGTGAGTGAGAGAGAAATAAGAAACCCTTTAAAGGGTTTTTATAGTAAACAAAAAAAAAACCTTCTTTTTGTTGCTAATGAGATTCAAATGGGAAATCTCATTAAATAGGCTATGAAGCTCACACGTGTTTTCAGAAAATATGTTTCCTAGAACATTTTTTTTTTGTCCCATTTTTTTGTCTTTGTTTCTAAGTCAATTAATATAAACACAAAAGTAAAAACAATACCTAAATATATTTTTGTTTTTATTTTTGACAAAAATTAAAAATAAAAATACAAAATACAAGATAAAGACAATAAACAAACAACTCCTGAATCATGGTAATCACTCGTCACTCATAGGTATTAATTTTATCAGTAAAAGTCGAATCCCTGATATTTGACTATACAGTTCATCAAAGTCTAATCTCATACTACATAACTATCGTCTTAATTTTGTTATTATTTTTTTTTTGGATCCGTTTGTTTAGTAAAATAATGATAAAAATATTAAAAAAAAAAATTAATTTTTATTCGTTTGTTTAGATTATCCGTATTCGTAGTCAAGGACCCCCTTGGAAAACTATTGGCTAAATGAGCACTTCACTTTATTCATTTTGAAAAGAAAACTCTTAAATAGCAGTCACAAGGAGCTCTGCAATATCCAACCGACTCCCTAGTCCATGAAGAAACCGCGTTATTAGAGACCAACGAGAATTTTCCAGGTCCGTTGTTGACCAAGATTAATAATAAATCTGGGCAGAGAGCCCGGATGTCAACCCATGGGTTGGCCCGAGCCTTCATTGAATGTCAGTAGTGAATAGAGATGTGGGCCAATTTGGCCCGATTGAGGCCCAGCAAGGCAGTCTGGCCCATCAGTTCGTGTAAACATGAAAATCACCCGGCACAAACATGAACAAAAAATAACCACCGAGCAGGGTGATTCAGTAAGGTACCGGTCAAATTTTTCACTTCGATTTTGGAAGTTAGAGTCTTGTAGTTTACATTAGAGTTCAGTGGTTAACTGTTATGTTAGCCTAACTAAGTTCGTTTCTAAGAAAAGTAATGAGCACAGTCAAGCGCCTTATAACCACACTAGTGAAGATCTATCGAAATAGTCTCTGGGTGCTCTCTTTTGTCCCACCCAGAGATGGTAGTGGATTGTGAAGCAGGGGGCGAGAGGTGTAGTCTTCATCTCTGTACCCACTTAAAAAAATTTCGTCCAACCCTATTAACGAGTATAATTTTCATCCACATTCCTGTCCACGGACAAATTTGTAATCCATGCCCCCGTCCCGTCCCTCGCTCCTATCCAACTTACCCGCCCCAACCCAAATCCAAACCCAAACCCAAACCCAAGTCAACATAATCTATAATTTTAAATAAATTTAAATACTAAATAATCCAACATAATTATAGAATATCATAACATAATTATTTTCATCTATAACATAATCAAACATGATATAATTAAAAGTTTGTTTCTCATGTAAATCCAACACAACATAATGTAACGTAATATAATCCAACATAAATAAAAAAAACATAAAATCACAAAAATTTACACTTTTACAAGCCAAAAATATGAAAAAAAAAATCAAAAAAAAAATATTTTTCAAAAGAAAAAATTATTTAATAATATATAGATTTGTATTAACAACAAAATGTTGGGTGTCAATCTATCCCTGCTTTTATCCCTATACCGGTTTATATGAGTATTTTCGTATACGTCCGCTGTCCAATATATATGGTTTATCCTTAGTCCAAACTAGACGAGTTTAAACGAATACCCATTTTTACCTGATCCACTGTCATCCCTAGTCTCACCTTTTTTTTAATAAAAATAAAAAAATATAAAAAAGAAGGAAATTGAGCCTTGTCCAGAGCACGTTGTAATTTATTAAGTTTATTTCAAAATACATAATATATATTTATGTGTTTATTTATGTATATATTTAAATTGTTTTGAAAAAAATTTAAAATTAGAGTTGGTTATGGTCATAGCCGTTAATGTGCCGATTCAAACAATAGGTGTCAATACCGTAAGTGGACTTCAAATTTTAGAAGTTTTCTGACACTTGGAAAATGCACATTTTCATATACGTGTCTGTTCATTTTTAAATAGCATATTATAATATTAATATAAAAATAAACTTTACCGAGGTCTAGCAATTAGGGTGTCAATTGTGTCGTGTCGTATTACTTTCGTGTCGTGTCACTTTCGGTCGTATTATTTTTGTGTCGTGTCACTTTCGGTACGTGTCGGGTTCGTGTTAATAAAAAATTATTTAATTTGATAACGACTAATATAATATTATTTAAAAAATTATAAAATTCTTATTTTATATTTAAAATATTCATTAAATAATTATTTTTTATCTACAGTACCAATTAATCGTGTTATTCGTGTTAAACCTTAATTTGACCAATTTATTACTCATGTTAACGAATCGTGTTATTTTCAAATTCGTGTCATGTTCAATTCGAGTCGGGTTCGTGTTTGAGTCTAAAATTGACGCCCGAACTAGCAATGGTGGTAATGTTGTTCGTTGGTCACCCACCCGTTGTGAAAAAATGTGTCATTCACGGCCCATCAAAAGTTGCAAGCCTACTGTTGTGCTATTGGGAATGAGTGCTATTTAAGGACACCGGATTGTATAAAAAAAGATATATAAAACACACACAAAAAGAAAAAAAAAATCGGAGGGATATTCAGTGAGTTTAGAATAGTGGACTTTGTGAACCTCTTCAACAGTTACTATCGAAATTTTCTGCAATTCAATCTAAGTATATTGTTTTATTACTTTGTCATTTGATTTGGGAACAATCAAGAGTTGTTTGACACACCTTTATATTTGTGAGTGCATGCTTACAGAGAAGTGATAGTTGAATCCTATAGGATATGACGTCATAACCTGTTGCACCGGGTTTCAAACTCAGAGGGGTAGAAATTTATTTTTAAGGACAGTGACTACACGCCTCTATTGATAAGTTTTATTGTTTAGTTTATCATTTGATTTTTAGCATTCTTGAATTGAAATTTTTACAACAATATTAAGAATAGATCAATATGAATGCTACAATTATAAACAAGACTATTCCTAATGTGACAAAAATCGAGTCTTTCAATAAATCTAATTTTAAGTGTTGGCAACAGAGAATTATGATGTCATTTGATATATCAAGTGTTGTATTTGTTTTGATTGATTTAAAACTCAAAGAAGATACAAAAAATTATATAAGAGAAAAAGAAAAATAGAAAAAGGCTAATAAGGCTTATCGGAATATTATCTTGAATGCTTTATCGAATGAATTGTTTGATGTTTATTATCATTATAAGCATGCTAGGGAGATTTGAGATAATTTGGTAAAAAAGTATATTATCGAAGATGCGGGAATTAAAAAATATGCAATAAGAAATTTCTTAGACTATAAGATGGTTGAGGAGAAGAATGTGTCTTCTCAAATTCATTAGTATCATTTGATTATTAATGAGTTGAAGAATGAGAAAGTCACTTTTCCTGAGTCATTTATAGTCGGTGCTTTGATTGAAAAATTATCTGATTCTTAAAAAGTTTACAAGAACAATCTTAAACATAAAAGAAAGGATATGTCTTTGGAAGATGTGATTATCCATATTAGGATTGAGGAGAAAAATCATTTGAAAGATAAAATTGAAAAGACCAAAGAAAATGTTTCTAAGACCAATGTTATGGAGATTACGAATAAGACTCAATATAAGAATAAGAAAAAGATTCACAATGAAATAAATCTCCATAAGACTCAAAGTTCTAGTTTTAAGAAGAAAGGTAATTGTTTTATTTGTGGAAAGGCAAGACATGATGCTCAAGAATGCCGACACCAAAAACAGAACGACAAACCTATAAAGCTGAATGTCAATCTGGTTAAGGCAGATGATATTATTGTTGCGGTCGTATCCGAGGTTAACGTGGATGCTACTACAAAAGATTGGTTGATAAACTTTGGGACTAGCAAGCATGTTTGTGGCAATAAAAATGTTTTTACCTCCCATACACCTGTGGGGGATGGGGAGAAACAAATATTTGTGGGTGACTTTAGACCTTTGTCTGTTATGGGTAAGGGAAAGATGTTATTAAAATTAACTTCTGGAAAGATCCTCTCATTGTTTGAAGTGCTCCACGTGCCTAATATTCGTTGGAACTTAGTGTTGGTATCTATCTTGAATAAAGTGGGAGTGAAAGTAACATTTGAGAGTGATAAGATTATTATGACCAAGAATGAAACATTTGTTGGGAAAAGTTACTGTAATAAGGATATTTATGTACTGAATGTTGTTGAAGTTATGAATGAGAATAAATCTAGTTCTTTTGCTTATGTGCTTGACTCTCTTGATATGTGGCATGGTAGATTAGGTCATGTGAATTTTACTTATATCAAGAAAATGAGAGAATTAGGTCTTATCTCAAATTTTTTGAATTCGAATGTTAATAAATGTGAATCTAAAATCAATAAAAAATCTTCTAGAACGGTTGAAAGAGAAATAGAATTATTAAGCTTGATACATAGTGATTTAGGTGATCTTAAGAATACCATGACAAAATGTGAAAAAAGATATTATATTACTTTTATTGATGATTATTCGAGGTATACTAAATTATACTTGTTGAGAAATAAGGATGAAACGAGCGAAATGTTTATCAAGTATAAACTAGAAGTCAAAAATCAACTGAACAGAAAAATTAAAAGGTTGAGGACTGATAGATGAGGAGAAAACGAAGCTAATCATTTTAATGACTATTGTGCGTAACATGGTATTATACATGAAGTTACTCCCCCATACTCACCTGATTCTAATGGTGTAGCCGAAATGAAAAATAGAACTTTAAAGGAAATAATGAATTCTATGTTAATAAGCTCAGGACTGCTGAATAATTTATGGGGAGAAGCTATATTATAGGCATTTCATATTCAAAATAGAATTCCACATAAGAAAATAGGAAAAATTCCTTATGAACTTTGGGTAGGGCATCCATCATCCTTAAAATACTTAAAAGTGTGGAGGTGTTTAGCAAAAGTTATGTTACCGGAACCTAAGAAGAGAAAATTAGGTTCTAAAACTTTAAATTGTGATTTTATCAACTATTCGATTAATAGTATTTCATATAGGTTTCTAGTGATAAGAAGCGAGCACAACATTTTAGAACCTAACACAATCATTGAAGGAAAAAAATGTTATATTCTTTGAGAATATTTTTCCTATGAATAATAAAGTATCAAATGAGAGTAAATTAATTGATGTTAGTAATGAACCCAAATATGATACTTCTAGTGAGGAAGTACTTGAACCAAGAAGGAGTAAAAGAGTAAGGAAGGAGACTAACTTAGGAGATGAATTTTTTACATTTCTAATTGATAATAACCCACAAACATATGAGGAAGCTATTAGGTCAAAAGATACTCCTTTTTGGAAAAAAAAACGATTAAAGACAAGTTAGATTCCATTACGTCTAATCATACTTGAGAATTAGTTGAGTTACCTCCTAGTGCAAAACCTATTGGGTGCGAATGAATTTTTAAAAGAAAATTAAAAATTGATGGCACAGTTGATAAGTGCAAAGCCCAACTAATAGCCAAAAGTTATAAACAAAAGAAAGATGTTGATTATTTTGATACTTATTCTTCGGCTACAAAAATAACATCTATTAGGGTTTTGATTTTTGTAGCTTCTATATATAAATTAGTAATTCATCAAATGGATATGAAAACGGTGTTCTTGAATGGAGAATTGGATGAGAAAATATACATGGAACAACCAGAAGGATCTATTGTACCAAGTAAGAAGCATATGGTATGTAAATTAATTAAATCATTATATGGTTTAAAACAAGCACCGAAACAATGACATGAGAAATTTAATAATGTGTTAGTGTCAAATGGTTTCAAAATTAATGACGCTTATAGATGTCTATATTGTAAGTTTTGTGATAATTCTGGTGTTATTATTTGCTTATATGTTGATAATATGCTTATAATGGGTACAATTTTAGAGGTTGTTATCAATACTAAAAAGTTCTTAATGTCTAATTTTGACATGAAAGATACGGGGGAGGCAGATGTAATTTTAGGAATTAAAATTTTGAAAAATCTAAATAGTTTGATGTTGTCTCAAGAACATTATGTAGATAAGATACTTAGAAAGTTTAATTATTTTGATCATAAGCCTATTTCTACAACTTATGATGCTAGCATTAAACTAAAGCAAAATAAATGTGATCTTATGTGTCAAAATGATTGTGCACAAATAATTGGAAGCTTAATGTATCTTATGAATTATACACGTCCTAATATTGCATCTGCTATTGGTAGGTTAAGTAGATACACACATAACCCCAATAAAGAATATTAAAATGCTCTATCTAGATTGTTGAAATACTTGAAAGGGACTGATAATTATGATTTATCATGTAGTGGATTTCCTGCTGTACTAGAAGGGTATAACAATGCTAACTGGATCTCGAATTTAGATGAGACGAAATTCACAAGTGGTTATGTATTCACCCTTGATAGGGGGTGCAGTGTCTTGGAAATATTCCAAACAAACGTGTACAACTTGGTCTACTATGGAGTCAGTTCATTGCCTTAAAAAAGGCTGGCAATGAGGCTGAGTGGTTAAGAAACCTCTTAGCGAATATCCTTTTATGGATGAAACCAGTTCCATCTATGTCTATGCATTGTGATTGCCAAACGGCAATAGCAAGGGCAAAAAATAAGACTTATAATGATAAAAATCCCTATATACACCTAAAACATAATATTATGAGGCAGTTGCTTAATGATTGAATAATATCCCTAGATTTTGTGAGGTCAGAGTTGAATTTGGCCGATCCTCTAACAAAACCACTGGGAAGAAAACTAGTGAGTGATACATTGAGGAGGATGAGACTTATGCCTATACAGAAATCACAAATGATGGTAACCTAACTTACATGAATAAAGATTCTAGGAAATAAGTTCATATGGGTAATAACAAGTCACTGGGTGATTTGAAGCACTATCATAATTCAATTAATACGTAAAGTCCATCCTTAAGGTGTAGATGGTGAATATATTGCAATGTATA
Organism: Ilex paraguariensis; assembly: GCA_963454935.2. NCBI lineage: Eukaryota > Viridiplantae > Streptophyta > Magnoliopsida > Aquifoliales > Aquifoliaceae > Ilex > Ilex paraguariensis. Next base: position 292,539 of record CAUOFW020009313.1, read on the forward strand.
AGGTTGAGTTTATTTCTTAATGGATCTATATCCTAGATTAAATATTGTATCTAGTTGCAGTATACACTTGATGGATGCACCTATATAAATGTGGGAGTGGAGCAGCTTCCTATGAGAGCTTGGGCAAGTTCTCTAGAGCATCTATGAATATCCAGGTAGCGTGCATGGCCTATTCGCATCAACCCAAGATGAACAAACTCAGATTACAGAGTCTAATGTGAGTGATGAGTACGGTTAATTTATACCAAAGAAATCTAGTTCATAAAAATTGTATATTTCACTAAGTTTCTATAAGCTCTGTCTTATTACCCTAAGTGTCGGTTCATAGTCCAAAAGACACCGCCACAATATGTTAGATGCTCATGTTCCTAAATCGGTTTTGTTAATTTTATATCTATATTTGTATTTTGAAATATGTGGGAGATTGTTGTAATTTATTAAGTTTATTTCAAAATACATAATATATATTTATGTGTTTGTTTATGTATATATTTAAATTGCTTTGAAAAAAATTAAAATTAGAGTTGATTATGCTCATAGCCGTTAATGTGCGGATTCAAACAATAGGTGTCAAAACAGTAAGTGAACTTCAATGTTTGGAAGTTTTCCAACACTTGGGAAATGCACTTCTTCATATGGGTGTCTGTTCACTTTTAAATAGCATATTATAATATTAATGTGCGGGCTCGATCCTGCACGATATATAAAATATTGGGAACAGATCTCTCCCCTGGTGAACCTTGGGTGAGCCGGTTGAGTAGCCAAACACGCTGCTTGAAACAGCCTACAAGGTACGGTGGCAACCGGAAACGGCAAAGGGTGATCCTGGGAAAGGAGGAACGATCCTGTACGTGTGGAAGGTATTTCCTGGAACAAAGGAGAACAAGTTAGAAGGGCGCCGGAGTGTTTTCCGGCGTATCCCCTCCGACGGTCTAGTCAGTCTTTGAATGAGAGAGAGGAAGGAGAAAACACTGAGAAGGATATTTTGTAGTTGAGAGTTTTTTATTGCATACCCGCTTTGTCTTTTGGGAGGGGTATTTATACCTTAGAAGATCATGATTGCTGTCAGTGTGGTCAGTAGGTAATCATCAGGCACAGGTAGCGTGTGTAATCATTTGATGAGGAATGTCTTCTCTAATTGATTGCTCGGGGTCCCGAACAATCAATGCTGAGTCTGTCGGGACGCCGACGGTACAATATGCTCCTGTCAGGAAGGATGCAATAAATGCTCTGTAATAGGAGCATTTATTGCCTTTCATATCCGAACCTTACCGCATTGAATGCGGTCTCGTCAACAGAAGGGTGCAATTAATTGTTTGCTTTCCCAAGTCGCGTGTCAGCAGCGGCATGCGGTTTGTCTGCTTCGGATGTGACATTATTTGCCACGCGTCCATCCCTTATTGGCTGTTACGTCGGTATTCCAGAACGTTCTGACATTACTTGTGTAAGAAGAGGTCATGATGACTAATCCATACTGGCATAGGCTGATGTCCAGTATGTCAGTAGCCATATCCGGGAGTAGAGGAAGCGTCCAGGATGGAGTGACCCTCGGCGCCGAGGAAAGGCTCACCTCGGGACCAAGGGGGTGGTGTGTCCCCGAGGTACACGTGTGACCGAGGACACGTGTTTGTTGTATAACATACCGAATGTGTGATCCTATATGAGAGGTACCTCGGGGTAAAGGACGCTCTTCGCCGATGGTGCTTACATCCAGGCAACACTGTTCCAAATATCCCGAGGACACGTGTCATCATCTTAGGGCTTTTCAGAAGAGTCCCATCAACTGCCCCCCAGCCTTCGATCTTCTGACACCGAGGACACGCGTTGTAAGGAGACGAAGGGTTTTCCAACTGCCATCCGTCCTTCATTATGGCCTCGAGCAGCTTTCCCCGTCTTGGGATGTCGTGCGCATTAAATGCGCTGTTTTTTGGTTCTCCCGCCCAATGATGACAGTTTTCCCCCTATATAAAGGGGGTTCTTCTCCGGTTTCCTTCGTTTTGCCATTCCGATCTCTGACCCAGAATACGCCCTTTCTGATCTGCTCGCCGGAGTTTTTGTTTCCTCAGCCATCGTTGACAGCACCTTCTTTAAAACCTCAGTCAGAAAAAAACCCATTGTTGACTCCTGGTCCTTCCGGTGCGAGTCATTTTTCAAAGTTTTTCCTGAAAAAACTCCGTTTCCGACGTCTTCTGGTGAGTTTCACAACCTTCTTCTTTATCGTCCTCCTAGCCTTCTTGTTTTCCGATTTGAACAGTGGTGTCATCCGGTCGGTACGTCCTGATTTAAACCCTCGGGGAACTTCCTCGGGTTTTCAACAGAGAACACCTTTTCCTCCCCTTTCTTTTTAGAGATGCCTCGTCGTCGCCCTGTTCCCGAGAATCCATCGGCTGGTCCCTCGGGGTCAGGGAAATACAAGGTGACGGGCGAGGCACAGATCAATAGGTTTAGGGCGAAGTACGGCATCCCTCCGAGCGTGGACGTAGTGGATTTTAACCCTTTGTTGTACTCTCCTACCTTCGGGGCCACGGATGCCATGCCTTTCTATACCAAGGCCATCATAGAGGGTGGCATTAGGTTTCCTTTACCCCCCCTGCTTCTTCAGTTCCTGTCTCGCTTCCGTCTCTTCCCCGGGCAATGCTGCCTCAACGTCTTTCGGATAATTATGGGAGTCCTAGAGCTCAATAGGCGCCTCGGGGTGAATATTGGGCTCAACGACCTCCTTTTCTGTTACTCTCTCCTAAGAGTCATGCCCCACCAACATTTCTACCTCAAAGCCAGGGACCCCTCTATGTACCTTGTAACCCACTTCCTGACTCGGACAAGGGGTACAAGGACGACATCTTGATCTTCAAGGGATGTTGGGAGAGGGGTGTCGGTCCCGAGTACAATGACCTATTTTGCCCTCGGGAATGGAGAACGACAAGTACGTCGGTTCCTTTGGGTATTTTTATTTGTTTCTTGGGACTTCTCATGTTTATGACAATCTTTTTTGTTGTGCAGGTATTCCTTCTCGGGAAACAGCTCCACCCCCTCGGTCGCTGGTCAATTTTGGCGACTTAACAACGGTTTGGAGTTTCACGGGTGCCGACGGATTTGGCCGAGCTGCCCATAATTTGCTGCACTATACCCCCGGGTATAAGAAGTTCTCACAGCTCCCTCAACCTTTCGAGCCTTCACAGTGGTCAGAGCTCTTTGATCAGGCGGCGAGGTTAGAGGTCGAGCAGAACTTGGAGGAAGACCCGGATCGGGCTTCAGAGGGAGAGGTAGAAGGAGTTGCTGAGGTCGGGGTCAGAGAGGACGTTGCTCCTTCGGACGCCGAGGTGGGGACTTGTGGCCGGATTTTCAAATTCTCCAAACTTTGGACGCCGAAGACGCTCTCGAGGAAGCGATGTCCAACACCCCACGCATCAATTTGGGGTTTCTTAGGCAGAGGCAATCCCTCGCGGCCGGGAGAGGTCGAGGGACGGCCGGCGGTACTCCGGCAGGAACCAGCTCTGCCCCATCATCAAGGGTTCCTGATCGGGGTCAGGTGCGAGATCGGGACCCTCAGGTGGAGGAGGAGAGGAGGGTGAAGCATCGGCACGATGGCCTCAGCCGAGGACCCAGGGTGCCTCCCGCTCAGCAGCAAAGCGGGAGGGATCGTGGATTACCCTCTACTCCCTCACAACCGCAGCAACCGCAGCAGCAAACTCGACAACAGCAGCAACAACAGCAACCCCGACAACAGCAGCAGCAGCAGCAACAGCAACAGGCTACTCCTTCCCTCCCATCCACAGTGGAGGCCGCAGTGTGGAATCCTCGGGCTACTGATCACATGAACCGAGTGATCAGGGTCGATGATTCCATTCTGCAGGATCCCCATGTCGCCTATGCAGTGAGTGAGACATTGCATTTTGAGGCCGACATGGAGGCTCATCGGGGGCGATCAACCAACGTGTTGTTCCGCTCCATGATCCAGAACTCCCTGGTGGTGAGTTTATTCCCGTTTCGACCCCTTCACTCTTGTTTTCTACTTTTGTGTTTTAACATTCTTTCCTTCTTTTACAGGCTGCCCAGCAGATTTCTATCATAGCTGGCCGGTACCACGCGTCCAGGATGGACCTTCAGAGGGCCAAGGATCAGAAGGCTGAAGCGGAAGCTGCCCTTGCTCGGGCAACGGAAGATGTAGCTGCCAGGGATTCCACCCTGGTGGGGCAGGCTGCCCAGATAGAGCAACTCCTCAAGGACGCTGAATCGGCCAAGTCGGGCGCTGAGAAGCTAAGTGCCGCACTTGCCGATGCTGAGAGGAGGATTACTGAGCAAACGCAGCGGCTCTCGGCGGCGGAGGAGAGGGCAGTGGGCTCCGAGGAAAGCTGTCTGGCCCTTACCCAGGAGCTAGATAGGATCAGAGCCGAGGAGCTGACCCGGAAATCGGAGCAACAACTTCTGGAGGAGTTTGCCGACGACGTGCTCCCCGCCCTTGAAGAAAACAGCAAAGAGTTCTTTAAGAAAGGGTGGGACGAGGCGCTCCAGGCTGCCGGAGTCCCGTCAGACTCCCCACTCTTCCAAGTGCACAACTATGTGCCCTCGGCAGAGATGGAGCAGGCAGAAGCACAAGTTGCTGCGGAGGATGACGCCCCTACACCGATGCAGACCTCGGCTGATGCTCCCGAGATGGTGATAGTGGACTTGTCCGAGGACGCTCCATCGGACCTTGCCTCTGATCCTCAAGCTGCTCAAACGGTTGAAGCTGTTCCTGCCGCCGAAGTTCTTCCCCAGCCCGCTCCTGAAGCTTCTCTACCATTTATCGCTGACTCGCCCTCGGCTGAAGTCCTGGAGATGCCTGGAGCCCGATGAAGCTGCTTTTTACTTCCCCTTTTTTGTACCCTTTTTGCTTTCCTTTTGTAGCTTTCGGGGACGCAAAGCCCCTATTTCTTTTGGAAATAAATAACTAGCCTTTTCATTTTTCTGTCTTCTTCTGTATACAGTAGTACTTTGCTTTTCTTTATGTGTAGAATAAACCACAAGTGTTTTCTAACTGTCTTCGGGGCGCGTTGGCCCGTTCCAGAGGCAAGATCTTGTATCAACCTCGGGGACTGGAAAACTTGGGGACTGGAATGCTTGTGATGTTCTTTGTGGATGTTTGTTCCTGCATTCGCTTCGGGGACAGAAGTCCCTGAACTCTGTCCCTAGGGCCGCATCTTGCAGGAGGCTTGCTCCTGTATGTACTTCGGGGACGAGAGTCCTTGAACTCTGTCCCCAGGGCCATACCCTTGCAGGAGGCTTGCTCCTGTATGTACTTCGGGGACGAGAGTCCTTGAACTCTGTCCCCAGGGCCATACCCTTGCAGGAGGCTTGCTCCTGTATGTACTTCGGGGACGAGAGTCCTTGAACTCTGTCCCCAGGGCCATACCCTTGCAGGAGGCTTGCTCCTGTATGTACTTCGGGGACGAGAGTCCTTGAACTCTGTCCCCAGGGCCATACCCTTGCAGGAGGCTTGCTCCTGTATGTACTTCGGGGACGAGAGTACTTGAACTCTGTCCCCAGGGCCATACCCTTTGTCTTTTGTTTGGTGAGTCCTTTGAGAGAGTACTTCAAAAGTAAAACTTCTTCAAATTCATAACATTCCATGGTCGTATTACAGGTCTTCCACTCATATCTTCTAATCCATACGACCCGGCGCCCCCGATTGATATTACTTTGTAAGGCCCTTCCCAGTTAGGTCCCATCTTTCCTTCTGTTGGATCCCGGGTATTGGCCGTTACCCTTCTGAGGACCAGGTCGCCTATCCGGAATTCTCGAGTCTTGACCCTCTTGTTGTATAGCTGGGAGATCTTCTCTTGATACTTGGTTATCTTCAAGGCGGTTTCCTCCCTTCTTTCTTCCAGTAGGTCCAGATCCAATCCCAGTTGATGATCATTCCCCCCTTCATCGAAAGCTTGGGTCCTTATGGTCGGAAGCCCTACTTCGAGGGGTATGATTGCCTCCATCCCGTATGCCAGGGAGTAGGGGGTTTCGCCCGTTGATGACCGAGGGGTTGTCCTGTACACCCATAAAATGTTTAACAGCTCTGTCGCCCACTTTCCCTTGGCTCTCTCCAGCCTCTTCTTGATCCCGTTGATAATTGTCTTGTTGGTGGCCTCCGCCTGCCCATTGGCTTGTGGGTATGCAGGGGTGGAGTAGAAGTTACGGATCCCGAGATGCTCACAGAAAGACTTAAAGCGCCCGCCAGTGAACTGGGTCCCGTTATCCGATATCAGTGCGCGAGGAATGCCAAATCTGACGACTATGTTCTCCCAGACGAACTTTTTGGCGTCTATGTCTCGGATGTGACTCAACGGCTCCGCTTCTACCCATTTGGTGAAGTAATCTGTGGCCACAATGAGGAACTTCTTGTTTCCCGGAGCTTTAGGCAGAGGTCCAACCAAATCAAGCCCCCATTGAGCGAATGGCCAAGGGCTGGTGAGGGGGTGTAAGTCCCCCGCAGGTTGCCTGATCGCAGGGGAGAACCTCTGGCACTGGGCGCATTTTTGGACATATGCCCTTGCGTCCCTTTGCATTCGCGGCCACCAATACCCTTGAGACATAATGCGGTGCGCCATTGATCGTCCTCCAGAGTGCCCCCCACATATTCCTTCATGCACTTCATACAGGAGGTCTTGCACTTGATCTTCTCGGACGCATAGCAAGTAAGGTCCTGAGAAAGACCTCCGGTAAAGTTTCTGATCCGAAGAGACCCAAAATCTTGGAGCTTTCAGCCTTATCTTTCTAGCTTCCCTTGGACACTCCGGGAGATCTCCCGTCGTTAGGAATTTGACAAAGGGATCAATCCAACTGAGCTGCTGGGGCGCGTCCTGGATGACCATCGCCTCAAGAGTATGATCAATGCAGGATGTGGGAAGATACTCAATGGTGATCCTGCGCGACTGGGAGGAATCCACTGCCGAGGCTAGACAAGCCAGGGCGTCGGCATGTGTGTTCTTGTCGCGGGACACCTGCTTAATTTCAAATCGGTCGAACCTTTGGATAACGGTCGTTGCCTGGTGATGGTACGCCTTCATCCTAGGGTCCCTCGTTTCGAATTCCCCATTGACTTGATTGACCACCAGCATGGAATCGCAATGCACGATCAAATTAGTGACTCCAGTCGCCTCAGCTAACCGAAGTCCTGAGATGAGTGCCTCATATTCCGCTTCATTGTTCGATGCTTTGAACCCCAACCGGATGGCCTGCTCTGCAATAATCCCTTCTGGAGAGGTCAGCAAGACACCGATTCCGGACCCCTTACTGTTCGATGAACCATCCACACATAAAAGCCATGGCGATCCTTCAACATTTGTTGGAGATGCCAAGTTGGGAGGAGGCGATCCTTCTAGAACAGGATTCTCCCCCGAAAACTCGGCTATGAAGTCCGCCAGTATTTGGCCCTTTATTGCAGTTCGGGGTTTGAAATGAATGTCGTGCTCCCCCAACTCTACAGCCCATTTGGAGATCCTTCCGGAGAGTTCAGCTTTCCTCAAAATTGCCTTCAGGGGCTGATCGGTTAGGACAGTGATTGGGTGCGCCTGGAAGTAATGGCGCAGTTTCCTTGCAGTGGTGACCAAGGACAGGGCCAATTTTTCTAGGGGCAGATATCTTGTCTCTGCGTCCAGGAGCGCCTTGCTGATGTAGTAAATCGGCTTCTGCTGGTGTTCATGCTCACGGACAAGTACTCCGCTTACTGCAAATTCTGAAACCGCCAGGTATAGGAACAGCATCTCCCCCTGGATGGGGACGGATAGGGTTGGAAGAGTCCTCAGGTATTCTTTGATCCCAGCCAGGGCGTCCTCGCACCCCTGGCTCCACATACTCTTCCCAGCACATTTGATTGCTCCAAAGAAGGTTTGCATTTATCCGAGGAGCGTGAGACAAATCGGTTAAGTGCAGCCAGCATCCCTGTGAGTTTCTGGACCTCTCGGACAGTGCGAGGGCTTCGGATATCCAGGATTGCTTTAATCTGATCTGGGTTGGCTTCGATTCCTCGCTGACTAACCAGATACCCGAGGAATTTTCCCGACTCCACTCCGAAGACGCATTTCGCTGCATTCAGCTTCAACCCATACTCCCTAAGAGTGGAGAAGGTATCCGCCAAGTCTGTAAGATGATCACCACTCCGTTTGCTTTTTACCAGCATGTCGTCTATGTAGACCTCCATGGTGTTGCCGATCTGCCTCTTGAACATCCGATTCATCAATCTTTGGTATGTTGCCCCGGCGTTCTTCAATCCAAATGGCATCACTTTATAACAATAAACTCCCTTCGGAGTGATAAACGCCGTTTTTTCTTGGTCCGGGGCATAAAGAGGGATCTGATGATATCCCGCTCGAGCATCCAGGAAGTCCATTCGTTCATATCCGGCTGTGGCATCTACCAGCTGGTCCACCTTCGGCAGGGGGTAGTCGTCCTTGGGACATGCCTTGTTTAGATCTGTGAAATCCACGCAAACACGCCATTTCCCCCCTTTCTTTTTTGCACATACTGTATTGGACAGCCATTCTGGGAACTGTATCTCTCGAATGGCGCCAGCTCTCAGGAGTTTGTCTATTTCCTCATTGACCGCGTTGGTGTGATGCGGGGCCATACGTCGTGGCCTTTGCTTTACTGGCTTGTGAGATGGGTCAACATGCAGCCTGTGAGTAATTATTTCGGGGTCTACCCCTGTCATTTCCATTTCGTTCCAGGCGAACACGTCTGTATTCCCTCTTAAGAACCTGATCATCTCCTCTTGTTCGGCTGCTGGCATCGAGGTCCCAACTAGGAAATACTTCTCTTCTTCTCCTTCTATCAAGGGCACCTTCCGGAGGTCTTCAACCGACCGTTCCGCTGGGTCTACCCGGGGGTCATCCATCCCCGGACGCCCGGACTGTAATTGCTATTTTTCTATGATCTCTTCCGGTGCTCGCCCCTTCTCCTGGCCGGACGCTCCGGCTCGGACGGCCGAATAAAAACAGTTCTTCGCAGACGCTTGATCTCCCCGGATCTCCATGACGCCCTCTGGCGTGGCGAACTTCAACTTTTGATGGAGAGTGGAGTGTACCGCTCCCAAAGCGTGTAGCCATGTTCGACCCATAATCACGTTGTAAGGGGAGTCCGTGTCGATCACCACAAACTCTGTGTCGATGACGAAGGGACCAGTGGCGACCGGTAATGTAATTTTCCCCACGGGCAAGGCGAAAGAGCCGTTGAACCCGATGAGGGGTGTCCTGATTTTGGTCAAGTCTTTGGGGCCAAAGCCCATCCGCTTCAAAGTCTCGAAGTACATCACCTCCGAGGAACTCCCTGAATCTATCAAGATTCTCTTGACATCGAATTTCCCTATCTTTAGGGTTAAGACAAGGGCGTCGTTATGAGGAATCACCACGCCCGTCAAATCCGCGTCAGAGAACGTAATGCCAAGTTCACCCATCCTGGCCCTTTTGCTTGATGGCCCCACACCTCCTTCGGCTACCTTTCTGGTAAAAGCTACCCTCTTGAGGTCGGATTCGAGCTCTTTGGACGTGGGGCGCTCCAGTGGACACACATGGATGACGTCTATGACGTTGTTTGGTTCCTCGGTCGGGGCAGGGGCTCGTTTTTCTTCTGGCCTAGGCTCTATGTATTCTTTCAGGTATCCATCTCGGACTAAGTTCTCCAAGAATGACTTGAACACCCTGCAGCTCTCGGTGCGATGCCCGACCTCCCGGTGATAAGAGCACCTTACTGTTTGATCACGGGTGGAGGGGTCGCTTTGCATCCTGGGCGGCCATTTGAAGAACGGCTCGCGTTTGATTTTATGGAGCAACCTGAAAATGGGTTCCTTGAAGACGGTGTGAACTCCTCTGGACGAACCCCCTGGACGGGGTAGCAATCCCTTCCGGGGAATATCTTCGTGCTCTCTTTTCCTTTCTCTTGGGTTGGAGGGCTCGGCCTTTGTTGCTCCCCATCTCGTCCTCGACCCTTGAGTACTTGTTGATCCGGGCCATCAGTTCCCCCATATCCGAGGGAGTCTTTTTGGTCAGGGATCGGTACAGGTCCGTGTCCCTCGCCAAGCCGAGCCGGAATGATGCTGCTGCCATGACCTCCGAGCATCCCTCGACCTCATTGACTTCTTCCCAGTATCGGATGGCGTACTGGCGAAGAGTCTCGGATTCCCTCCTCCTGAGGGTCAGCAGTGATCCAATGTCCTTTGGGCGCTTACTCCCCGTGATGAATCGGGTTAGGAACTGCCTTGTCAATTCTTTCCAGGACCCAATACTGTTTGGGGAAGCGCCTCGAACCACCTCATCGCGGAGTCCCCCAAGCTCATAGGGACACCCGGCATAGAAACCGTTGGTCCGAATGATAGAGGGACATCATCTGCTTATACTGTCTGATATGGGCATCGGGATCAGATCGCCCATCATAGGTCTTGAACCGTGGCACGACGAACTTTCTTGAGACGTCCATCTCACTGATTTCCCTCGTGAAGGGTGTTTGCATGACTTCGTCCTCGGCCTCGTCCTGGATCGTCTTGCCCTTTCTCCTGGAGTCTAATCGGGCTCTGAGATCTACTTCTTCCCTTACGGGATGCCTCCTGAAGTCTCTGGGTTCGTCGGTAAGCCCCTCGTTTCCTGGGCGTCGTGTAGATTGGGTTGAGTCCTCCTCGGATTCATCTCCCTTCCTCCGTCTGGATAAACCTCGCCGGAGGTCGTCCAGGGCCAATGGCCTTGCTTTCCTGGAATGGTTGTCAAGATGGCATTCGCCGGCTTTGGGTCGCTTCGGGGCCCTGGAGCTTTCTGCTTTGTGATCCAGGTGGTTCCTTAGATCCTTTGTCTCCGCCTCATGGACGGGGAGTCCTCGGGAGAGGAATGAATCCCTCGACCCTCCGCCTGAGGCAGCAAACTCGTCGAGCCGGCTAAGGACGTTTACATTGTCCTTCTCCAGCTGACGTAATCTATCGCCAAATTTCTCTTCAATCACCTCTGCCAGCTGACGGGCCAAGGGGGCTGATCCTCCTGACCTGATCCCCATACTGTTTGAGGGGTTACCCCCCTTGACCGAGTAGAGGCACTTTTAATCGTACTGGTGCGATCCCTCCCTCCGTGATGGCAGGGAGCTTGCAACTCATGACTCCGTTGGTGGGGTCCTTTCCCTTTCTGTCTGGTGTTCACCATGGTCACTGTTCTTTTTAGAGATTAGGAAAACTACTCGTTTCCCACAGACGGCGCCAGATTGTGCGGGCTTGATCCTGCACGATATATAAAATATTGGGAACAGATCTCTCCCCTGGTGAACTTTGGTGAGCCGTTGAGTGGCCAAACACGCTGCTTGAAACAGCCTACAAGGTACGGTGGCAACCGGAAACCAAAGGAAGATCCTGGGAAAGGAAGGAACGATCCTGTACGTGCGAAAGGTATTTCCTGGAACAAAAGAGAACAAGTTAGAAGGGCGCCGGAGTGTTTTCCGGCGTATCCCCTCCGACGGTCTAGTCAGTCTTTGAATGAGAGAGAGGAAGGAGAAAACACTGAGAAGGATATTTTGTAGTAGAGAGTTTTTGATTGCATACCCGCTTTGTCTTTTGGGAGGGGTATTTATACCTTAGAAGATCATGATTGCTGTCAGTGTGGTCAGTAGGTAATCATCAGGCACAGGTAGCGTGTGTAATCATTTGATGAGGAATGTCTTCTCTAATTGATTGCTCGGGGTCCCGAACAATCAATGCTGAGTCTGTCGGGACGCCGACGGTACAATATGCTCCTGTCGGAAGGATGCAATAAATGCTCTGTAATAGGAGCATTTATTGCCTTTCATATCCGAACCTTACCGCATTGAATGCGGTCTCGTCAACAGAAGGGTGCAATTAATTGTTTGCTTTCCCAAGTCGCGTGTCAGCACGGCATGCG